>CM031599.1:7994161-8061661 GCA_018398815.1 Conus ventricosus | reverse complement strand
TCTATTCCCATATTCTTGTTGAGCGTTGTTCATATAATGTCATGTGTGTGGTTGTGTGTAGGGTGGCGGTGGGGGTGGGGGTGGGGGGGGGCGGGGGGAGGATAGAGTGGGGGGGATGTGGCTTGTGCATCTGTTTTAGTGCTTGCTTTGTGACCTATTGTTTTGATGTTTTTTCAATATTGTGCAATGTTTATGGAAACTTTTATTTTTCCTGTATTGTGAAGCGCTCTGAGGATGAGTCTTCTTCTCTCACCGAAGAGCGCTATATAGGCTCGATTTATTTATTATTATTATTATATGATGAACTGCATTCCACTTGAACTTTCTAAGTTTCTATGCTTTTCTTTCTTAGAAGGTTTCATCTTATTATCTTTCTCATATTCTGTATCACTATTACTATCATCATTTTCACAATTATGATTATCATTTTAACTATTGATCCCATCTATTTTCCATATTCTTTTTCTTCTCTTCTCTTTTCTCCCCCCCCCCCCCCCCCCCCCCCCCATTCTTCTTCCTTTTACTATTATCAGCATTATGATTATTACTATTATCATCATCACTTCTGTTATCAACTTATTACCATAACTAAAATTACTACTATAATTTTTGTTAATATTATCATTTTTACATTACACTTCCACAATTTTCTTTTCATTATTCTACCATTATTAGTATTATCATTTCAACCTGCATTATCTCCCTTTCAACCTCAGTTCCATCCGGTAGTTTTAGTCAATTCACCAAGACTAAACTCTGCACCCAGACTGAAGAAATCAGCACCTGTCTGTTCACCCTCTGTCTTCATTGTCTTGAATATTATTTTCTTGCCTGAAGATGACCTGATCGGCTGAAAAGCGTTGCGATTGTACTGTGCTTTGTTAGTTTATTTGGAGGCGCTGTCATTCTGTTTTGGCTCGTTTCAATTCCCCTGCAGTAACCCCACTTAGAAACCAACTTAAAAACCAAGTGAGCACAGTCAGCGTTGGAGGGAGAACCATCACTAACCTTTGATTTGCACAATGAACAAAGCTCACCAAGCTTGATGAACAACTGCATGAAACATCAAGTGATGGCATGGAAATCAGCTCTGAGAAGACCAAGTTAACCGCCAGCTATAACACCCGCCAGCAATACTGATATATCCATTCAAGGTCGGAAGCTAGAATCTGTTCAACAATTACTTACCTTGGATCCATCATTTGAAACTGCAATTTGCAACAGGAAATCTTTGAAGGGCAACAAAGGTAACTACAGAACTGTACAGAATAAAACTGTACGGAAAGACAAGAAAAATCTCCATGAAGCAGAACCGTAGGCTCGTACATGTACTGGTATGTTTCATCTTCTTGTACCCATGTGATCAGGCATGAAAGTGACCAGCAGTAAAAAAAAAAAGGCTGAAAAATTGGCGGCTTTTTTATGAAATAAAAGGCCTAAAACTGCAAATAACCCCTATTTCAGCGCTGTTAAGAAGGGCAAATAAGCCACATTTTCATGTTTTCAGTAATGAAAATAATACTTCAAAAGATCATATATTAACATGGGTGAAACTGGAAAAAAATTGAAAAACTGAAAGGTCGAGGTCCAGGGGCCAAAATTAATATTTGAAAAATTCAGTTTTCGTGGCCTCTGGTGAAAGGAAATTTGGAACCGAGGCCTTGTTTAAAACACATATTTATTGCTTATATGTAAACAAAAGTCGTCATTTTGAATTCAAAAAAAAGAAAGAAAGAAACTTACCCCCCAAAAAACAGCTTGGTTGGTGCCTTGGACATAGATGGGCAGTAAGGGTATCAAGATCACAAATCTGTGCATTTTCTAAGGTCTTAATAGAGAGTTTCCACTGTACTTCCAAAACTAACCCATTTTATTACACAGAGAAATAGAACCTTTACTAGTTTTCCCATCCTTTTTCCAGAAAACTAACCCTTATATTTATTTTTCTTTCATGTTTTTTTTTCTTTCTTTAAATATTTTTTCATACTATTATGTCTCTCTCTCTCTCTCTCTCTCTGTGCCTTGCTTTCATTTTTTGTGTATGTGTGCGTGTGTGCAGAGTGCGTGTGCGTGTGTCACTGGGAGGGGAGGGGGGCATGGAGGGCTGCTGAAAAAGATTTTACTGAAATTCTCACCATCATGCATTTAATATGGTCCGGACTTCTGACATGCTTTGCTAGCCGAGATTTTCCATTGGATCCATACTTGAGGTCCGAGTTACACACGCGGCAAAACGCTACACCAGGTTTGTTCGTTTTCAAACACCAAACACGATGTTGTCGTTTTTCATCATCTATTTCGTTCAGCCAAGCCCATCGCCACTTATTAGTAAAGCCAGCGTCGATCTCTTCAACAGAATCACCTTCTTTAAGATAGGACATTGTCACAGTTTCCAACGAACTCCAAACTCGAAATCTAGATTTCGGCAAATGGTGCTTTATCTTTGTTCCCTAAAATAAAGAGTACTACCGAATCGGCACTTCCGTTTTATGGTAAGACGCACTCAATACTTCCACTTCCTGGTCTAGCCAGTCCCACCTCCAATCGTTTCTCATCCCCTTTTCTTTTGCCGTGAAATCGCGACGGGCTTGACAATTTCGCCAATTAAACGATGTCCGACGTTCGACAGGCGCGAAAAGACCGGATGTTGATTAACGGCGGAAGTGACCGGTTGACTCTTTTGAGAATAACAGAGTTGCAAATTGTCCAAATGGGAATAGCATCGAACGAAAGTTTATTTCAGGATTTTTTTTTTTTTTTTTTTTTGGGCGGCGCTTTTTTTGGGGGGCGGCGCAGATGAAAAAATGGGCGGAAAATCCGCCTTAGGCGGACGAATTTCATGCCTGGTGATACATGGACCCCTCAGAGTAGTTCTGGAAAGAAGAATCTAAGCCATGTAAATGAGGCGTTACCGCAAGACACCAAACATCAAATACACTGACCACATCACCAATCAATCAAATACACTGACCACATCACCAATCAATCAAATACACTGACCACATCACCAATCAACAGGTGCGTCAAACCATCAGGCAGCAGACAGGATCATAATGAGGTCTACTGATGTCAGTCAGAATGGTATGGCCGTGTAACAAGATCCAGTGGCGTAGCAATAACAATCCTCCAAGGATCTGCTGAAGGAGGAGACGGAGAACAGAAAAAGCAATGGACTGACAACACTGCAGAGTGGACATGGCAAGCATTTGCAGAGAGCAAGGCCTAGGCACACAACAGACAGAACTGGAGGAAGCTGGCAAACTGTCCTTCAGTGTGGTGCCCCAGTGACTTCCCATGGAGTTCAATTAAGACATCAAGGGACATAACTGCTCCCTGGCAGATGCCACTGGATGTGACACATCAGAACCTCCTGGAGCATTCCCATGGGTGTACCAGCTTTTATTTCATGACTGCAGAGCCCACCAGCAAAAAACACCACGGTCAAGCAAAGCTGTGTGCATCCCGCAACTTCACTCATTTCTGTTCCGCAGACACATGTAAGTAAAAGCAAAAAAACACCACGGTCAAGCAAAAGCTGTGTGCATCCCGCAACTTCACTCATTTCTGTTCCGCAGACACATGTAAGTAAAATCAACTCCTTTCAAGAAAACCCAGCATGCTCTGACTGAACTCCAGTGCCCTTAATTCCAATGCTCTTGAAGCATCAACATGCTTCTTTTAGTGCACATGTTCAAAAGAGCACTGTGAAAACAAGCATTGGCATTGTTAAGCTCTTTTCAACAAAGCTATCAAGTAACAAAGAGTGATCCCCAGCTTGTTCACTTTCTGAAAAAAGCCCAAAACCACCCATCAAGAATGCTCACTTTTATATAGTCATTCAGGTCCACTCCAATTTCCAACAGTTGACGATTGCACCTTCAGTAAATGTCTTGCCCCAATACACGATCTATGAAATGCAAGGCCATGTATTTCCTCCAAAAGATAGTCTATGCATGATACACAACAAGAAAAATGGTGAACGAATCGAGCTTGCCTACATATTTGCCCACCACTGACCTGGTCTAATTAACGCTTGCAGAAGTGCTGCAATATACTACAATGGAATCGGGCGGCCCTGCCCTGAATGTAGAATCATGGAAACCTGGACTGGAAAAATTGGATATGGTATGAGACTCGGAGTGATTAAGCGTTTCAAGTTTTTTTTCTCACAGGACTTTTTTGTCCCGAGATGTTCGTTTTTTCTGTTATCAAAGGTGGTTTTCTTGGAAATCTTTGGATCCAAGGAGACTACTCCAGCCTGGTTGTGAAACTGCATTTTTTAATAGTATTAATGACTTTTGTTTTCAGTGGAAGGTATTTCTGCAATACTACTGTATGGCGGAGTAAGTAAACTGTTTTGAAGAAGCTCAGCCATTGGTATGCGTGCTATCTAATTTCATACACTTAGTCCAAGCAGGGGTAATTAACCCTCTTGACAGGCGAGAACCCGCTAGCGCCCAACCGGAAATCACATGGCCAAAACGCTGAGCAACTGCCAGCGCCCTGTAAAACACGTGGCAACAATGGGCGCTGCCATATTTCTCGTAGAAAAGGAAGTCTCGCGAGAACGTGACTTCCTTCTTCCTGTGGCCATTTACTTCCGTTTGCAAAAAAACGCGAGTCGATAACGTGCCGTAGTTCTCGAGTTACGAATTTTAAAGTTTTGTGGTCGAAATGCTGTTTTTTCGCCATCGCTAACCTTGATTTCTGCCGTTCTATAACGAGATTTAGTGATGAAGATACTGTGATTTGTAGGATTTACGGCATAAGACTTAGTGAAAGTGCTGGGTAATGAAGCTTAGAGTGACCTAGATTTCGACTGGGATGATGTTCCAGGTATGATTCGGAAGAACGTTCTGAAGATTTTTTTTTTCCCCCCCGAGTAAATGGCTCATATGATATTCTTCAAACTTATGATATAGCAACATATATATTCGTAGGAATTTTTAAAATTATTTTCATTTCACTATTTCCTTTCCTCTCTTTTAAATTAATTTTTAAATTGGGTAACCATGTTCAAATTACGGAGTTACTTACCTTGCCAATGGGTTTTCGGTGTAACTAAGCTCAGGTAAGTGCATACTAAAGACGGTTAAAACCATGAAAAAAATGGCACACACCCACTTGTTCTTTGTCTATTTTCCTGTAACCTGCTCCTAAACTTAAAGTATTAAATTGATACAAGGCTGGAGAACTTTTCCTTAAAATTTCTGGGGAAAAAGGCTAGGATTCGGGGCCCCTGGACCTAAGGGGTTTTAAAAGGCAATGCCGGCAAGGTGTTTATGGAGTCAAACCCCTTTCAGCAAAATGCCATTTTGAGACCTTCCTCGTGTTGCAAAATTTTGGAAGTTAAGCATCCCCAAAAACCAAAACAGTCTTTTGTTCTCCATTTGTGTGGACGCATTTCCCCTGGTTACTTATTCAACCCATTAACCCTCTTGACAGGCGAGAACCGCTAGCCCCCCAAGGAAATCACCGGCCAAAACGCGAGCAATGCCAGGGGCCCGGGAAAAAACTGGCCAATGGGCGCCGCCTTTTTTCTGTAAAAAAAGGAGTCCGCGAGAACGTGACTTCCTTCCCCCTGGGGCCTTTTACTTCCTTGCAAAAAAACCCGCGAGTCGATAACGGCCGTAGTTCTCGATTTACGAATTTTTTAAAGTTTTTGGTCGAAATCTTTTTTTGGCCATCGTAACCTTGATTTTGGTTCTAAAAACGAATTTTGTGTGAAGATACTGTTGTTTTAGGATTTAGGCATAAGACTTTAAAATTGCTGGGTAATAAAGCAAAGGTGACCTAGATTCGGGGGATGATTTTCCCAGTTTGATTGGGGAAAACGTTCTGAAAAAGTTTTTTTTTTTTTCCCCGAGAAAATGGTTAATATATATTCTTCAACTTATGATTAGCAAATATATATTGTGGGGAATTTTTTAAAATTATTTTATTTCACTTTTTCCCTTTCCTTTCCTTTTAAAAATTAATTTTTAAATTGGGAAAACCATGTTCAATTACGGAGTTACTTACCTTGCCGGGGGTTTTCGGCTAACTAAGCAGAAAGTGCAATAAAGAGGTTAAGATCCCCAACAGGTGGGACACTGCATTGCCCAAAAACCCCAGTTAATACCAGTATCATTGGGGAAATCCCTATTTTTGGACCCCCAAAAAAACCCCCCAACACTTCATTTTCCCGGGAGGGGTTTCCCTTCATTCATCAGTCAGCAGAGTCAATAGCCTTTTGTACGGCCCGATGTTGCACTAAACACCATAGGTAAGATAAAATAATTTTTTATGCCACCCACATCTAAACACACACACACACACACACCACACACCACCAAAACTGGCAATCTAGGACCATTTCATGATGTCTTCAAAGAGCACTGTTCATTCACAATCTTTTTCCCAAACAAAACAACAAGCTTTCCCCGATTTCACTCTCTGAATCAGCAAATTAAGCAGAAACTCCGGACAGAATTGCCCCATTTTTTTACCTTTTTTTTAGTCCCCTCCTATCTTTATTATATGGGAATGAGCCCCCCTAATGTCTTCCTTTATTTAAAATCACAAAACACAAGAAATTGTGTTTTTTTCAGTTAAAAAAAAGAAGTGAATAAGCAGCATTAAGAACAAAATGGCCGGAGAATCACCCCCACAGCTTAATGTGCGCACCCGAAAGATAATGTTGTTATAGCCCCGCCACCGCAAGGGCACTCAGGGGTGTCACCATTAAAAAACAACTCACAGTATTTTAAAAAATTAAAAATAAAAAAACAAACCTTTCACACATCTCTTTTAAAAACTCTCGGGAAAAGTCCGAAAATTGTTAAAAATCTTTCCCCCGTAAAAACTTTAAAACAGATGAAAATGTTAAACTCTTCAAAAACTAAGATCAGTCAGGTGGGAATCCCCGAACAGGATTTCTGGGGCTCCGCGTAAAATGTTCGTGTCTCACATCGTGCAAGTCCAACACTCTAAAAGAACATGTTTCATTGTGAGTGGCGCATGACATGGAATGCACCACAGAGCTTCTTCACTCTTTAAAAGGTAAGAATGGGTAAATACGAATGGCCGGTGTGCAGCCGGCACAGAACCGTTTCCTCTTTACGACCTCCCGACGTAGATGGGAGGAAGTCCTTAAGGTTTGGACGGATCTGAAAGAGTTTGTTATTCGTCTGTGTGTTCCAATCCTCCTGCCAGAGATCTCTCACATAATCGTTAATTTTGGGTTTCACATCTGAGCAGGGGATATAAATGTTGGACAGTTTCTCTCTTGTGGCGTTCTTGGCTAAACGATCAACCATTTCGTTCCCGCCGATGCCAACATGAACAGGAACCCAAGCCAGACTAATGTTGTAACCGTCCGCTTTCAACTTGCTAAAAAGTTCAAAGAAATGTAAAAGTTCTGGATGCTGAAGGTTGCGGCCAGCTATGGCCTCCAAAGCTGACAGCGAATCCGACAGAACCAGAAAGTCCCTCGTCGAAGAGTGTGAGATTATCTTCAAAGCCAGAACCAGAGCAGTAAGTTCAGCAGAATAGACAGAAGCATCTGAATGTATATGTTCCAACAGTATCTGAGAAGGAGCCCCAGGGCAGTAGGCTGCACAGGCCACTCCATCTTCAGACTTGGAACCGTCAGTGAAAACTTTTTGATAGGATGGGAATTTGGAACAGAGGTCAGCATACAATGCCTTGTACGCCAGAGAGCTGGTAGACTCTTTGCGAAAAGCTGCAAGATCAAAACGAATCTCTGGTGTGAAAAAGGTCCACGGTGGTTGATCCGGAAACTTGGAAAAATCGGATACTACTCCTAGGTCTAGACCTGCATTCCGCACGTGAGGCTGCATACGAAGACCAAACGGCGGAATACATTTCGGGTTGTTTCATTCAAACTTACTTTGGAACGGAGGGTCAAAGACACAGTCATAGGCAGGGTTTTCTGGTTCTGGAACAGTCGGATAAAATAATTCAAAGACAGTTTCAGCCTGCGGTTGGACAGTGAAGGTTCACCTGCCTCTGCGTACAGGCTGTACACAGGGGTGGTGCGGAACGCTCCAAGACAGAGACGAAGCCCTTGATGGTGGATAGGGTCCAAGAGTTTGAGGTAAGACGATCTTGCAGAGCCGTACACAGCACAACCGTAGTCCAGTTTGGAACGGACCAAGGCTCTGTAGAGGTGCAGCAAAGTTTTTTGTCAGCGCCCCAGTCGGTGTGCGCTACGACCCGCAGAATATTCAGTGCTTTCTGGCAAGCAGTTTTGAGGTTTTTGATGTGGTTGAGAAAGTTAGTTTCTGGTCAAAAATAACTCCTAGAAATTTGGCCTCTTTAACAGCTGGAATGGGAGATTTCCCGACTTGAATTTCAGGATCTGGAAAAAAACTGACGGAAATTATGGAAGTGAATACACTGTGTTTTTGTAGCAGAAAAGGTTTAAACCGTTTTCATCCGCCCACTGATGGATTTTATCCACGCAAAGCTGGAGCCTGCGCTGGACACTCGGGTACAGGCTTCCAGTTGCGTAGACAGCGAAATCATCCACAAACAATGAGCAGTCTGAACCCTGCTGAACTGATTGAACAATGTTGTTGATCTTAATGCTAAAGAGGGCAGGAGACAGTATGCTCCCCTGTGGAACAGTGAACACCCAACTCCTGCTCGTGAACATCAGAGAGAGTGGTGCCAACCCGGACCTGAAACTGTCGTTCTGCCAAAAAATTTTGTATGAAAAGTGGAAGATGACCTCGAAACCAAGATCCTGGAGATCATGAAGTATCCCCGACTTCCAGGTGGTATCGTAGGCCTTCTCCAAGTCAAAGAAAATTGCCACTGCATGCTGTTTGTTCAGAAAGGCGTTCCGAAGTGTAGATTCCAGACAAATCAAATGATGGTCAACTGTAGTCTGATGTTTGCGGAAACCACACTGTTCTTTCGCCAAAAGGCCATCGGTTTCCAGTTTCCACATGAGCCTAGCATTGACCATTTTCTCCATCAATTTACAGACACAGCTGGTCAAAGCTATGGGACGGTAGTTTGATGGGTTAGAAAGATCTTTTCCAGGTTTGGGAATTGGAATAATGGAGGCTTTTCGCCAAGAAGGTGGAAAGAAACCAGTAGTCCACACATGGTTGTATACCTGTAGCAGTATGTTCAGACCTATTTGCGGAAGATGTTTCAACAGTTGATAAGGATTTCATCTATACCTGGAGAGGAATCACTGCAAGAGAGTAAGGCAGATTTCAGTTCGTTTAACGTAAAAGGAAGTTTGTAGTCTTCCATGTTGTCTGACGAAAAGTTGCAGGGTGATTTTTCTTTAAGGGCTTTGTTTTTGACAAAACTGGCTGATTTGTTAGAAGAGGAGGAATTCTTTTCAATGGTTGAAGCAAGCAGATTAGCAACTGCTTTTTTCTCCGTTATTAAAGAGTCCGAAAACTTGAGATGGTTCACAGTGGGACTGGTGTTCTTCCTTTGATTTTCTTAATGATGTTCCACACTTTTTTCTTGGAAGTTTTCGATGTCACCCTGGAGCAGAAGCTTCTCCAGGACCGACGTTTACTGATTTTAAAAGTGTGTCTCAATTTAGCACGGAGTTTGTGATGGGCTCGAGCGTTGGGACCCGAAGGTCGTTGGTATACCCGACGCTGAGCCCGTTTTCGAACTTTGGAAATTTGTTGGCAGTCTGAATCGAACCAGGGTGTTTTTGGCATTTGAAGTTTATCGGAAGACACTGGAATACAGGCTTTAGCACATTTGATCACAGTGTTAGTCAGAGATTCTGCTGGGGTCCGGGACTCTGAAGAAAATCAGTGTCCCGGAATTCCTTAGAAATAGTGGCTGCAAATAGATCCCAGTTTGCTTTCTTATAATTTAGATGTTGAGAGACAGAGACCTGTTCAGTTATGACGGGTTGTAAAAGACAGGGAAATGGTCACTTCGTGCAGATCGTCATGGACAGACCACTCATAGTCCAGGACCAGCGAGGGGTCACAATCGACAAATCTAAACACGAAAGTGAACCTGTGGAAGAGTGGAGGTAAGTTGCAGATCCGTCGTTCAGACAACACAAAGGACATCCTCAATAAGCAGACCCCTGGATGACAAACTGACACTACCCAAAGAGGATTGTGACGTTTTAAAATCACCCAACAGCAAAAAGGTCGAGGAAGTTCTCCTATCAGACTGACAAGGTCCTGACGACAAACGGGACAGAAGGAGGTAGATAAAGAGAACAGATTGTTACAGTCTTGTGGAGAGTGATTCTCGCAGCTACAGCTTGAAGGGAGGTAGACAGAGCGACAGGACTATACAGCAGAGTTTTGTGTATGAGAAGGGCACACCGCCCGACAGTCCCAACGTGGATGGTTGTGCAGGTTTTGAAAGAATATTAAAGCCAGAAAAAGTGAAGGTCTTCTGGCTTTGAATTTGAGTTTCCTGAAGAGCCACGACGGAAGGTTTTATAGATTGACACAGAAGCTGCAGCTCCTCGAAGTTGGAATTTAGTCCACGGATATTCCAATGGAATACTGTACTATCCATGGTGCAGAGGGCGAAAAGGAGAGAGATCAAGTCATCTCCTCCTCAACGTCTGCTTCTAAAGGTGTAAATTTATTTGAGAGTTGTACCGGACTGTTTGCATCTTCAGACCTGCTGGCAGACTTGCCAACAGGTGAAGAAGGTCTGGATTTGGGAGACGGTGGAGGTTTCTTCCTCATCTCCACCATCTCCACACTGGATTGAACTCCCTTGCCGCACGGGCACTGGACAGAGGAGTTCGAGGTGGGAGTGCTGGTTTTTTAATCTGCCCAGCAGCAGATGTTGTAGACTGCTGGGCAGTCTGAGGGGTGGCGGATTTTTTGCCTCCACCAGGGGCATTCACTTTGGGTTGGGAGGTGGTGGACCTGCTTCCACCAGAGTTGACAATTCTTCCTTGCAATGTCTTAGAAAACATGAATTCATCAGTCTGGCAGCAGACTGACCGAGTAGGAACTGTGGGAACTGTCTTTACGGCTGAAGCATATGAAGAAGCTGTTGGCGTCTGACTGCCAACAACCTGTTTCCGGGCTTCAAAAAACGAGATCTTCTTTTCTGTTTTGATGCGTTGTATAGTGGATTCCTGAATCCAAAGAGGACAGTTTCTTGAAGAGGAGGGATGGTCGCCACCGCAGTTAGCACAATGTGCCAGGTCTTTACACGGCCCATCATGGGTTGCCTTGCAGCAAACACCGCACACCTCTGCCCAGAACAGCGGTCTTTGACATGGCCAAACCTCTGGCATCTGAAGCACCTCAACGGGGACGGAACATACAACTGGACTCGAACGCTCAAGTAACCGACTTTGATGACCGGAGGCAGCACAGGGTTGCAGAATGTCAGAAAGAGGGTGTTGGTGGCCACTCTTTCTGCACCTTTTTTTTACCGTCACCCTGTGCACCTCCGTCACACCCTGGGACGCCAGTTCCGTTTTGATCTCTGCCTCCGAGACACCTGTTAAATCTCGGCATGGAATCACTCCTTTCGACGAATTCAACTGTTTATGGGGAGTCACCCTGATCTCCCTGTCCACGAGCTTTGTTGCCCTCAGCAGCTGTTCGGATTGTTTTTTTGATCTACTTTGAATCAGGAATGAGCCATTCCGCAATCTTTTGATGGACTGAGGGTCACCTGCTAAACCTTGGAAGCCCTTCTGAATAGCAAAAGGACTCAGAGCTGAAATGGTCTTTCCTGCTCCGTCCTTCCATCACGAGCCAGGAAGCCAGAAACCTGTCCTCTGTCTTACCTCTGTATCTGAATCACTATCTGAATAAAGATCCCTGAAATAGGGGATGCTGCCTTCCTCTTCTTTTTGGGGGGGGATGTTTTTAGAAAAAGCCATATTTATTTTATTATGTTTCATCTCTCCCCTTTCCCACCCACCTTGGAGTCTACTATGGGGCCAGGGCCAAGAAACCAATGTCTTGACCCCTTCCAGGCTTCAGGAGAGATATACGACAAACAGAAACCACCAACCCTATCCCCCTGATCATGCTCAAATCCGGGAACAGAGAGCTGAGCACTGCAGGGGTTTACTTGGCCAGCAGGGGAACTGCCTG
This sequence comes from Conus ventricosus, assembly GCA_018398815.1. NCBI lineage: Eukaryota > Metazoa > Mollusca > Gastropoda > Neogastropoda > Conidae > Conus > Conus ventricosus. The sequence continues at coordinate 8,049,581 of CM031599.1, read as the reverse complement.
TCTTGACCCAGCCCCAAGAAGGGGAAGCCGATTAGTACACCGGGCCAAAGTGTACTCCCTGTCTAGGAGAGGTCCGAGCCAAAGTGATGTGTTGAGAGCACCGGCCTCCTCAAGCACTGGCCCTCTCAATCACCAGGATCTCATCCCCCTCCGACACAGGTCGCACCGCACGGCAAACACGGCAGATCTTAAGGAGACCACAGAGAGAAAGGAGTGTGGAAAAGAAGACTTGAAGGGGAGACAAAGATAGAAAAGGGCCAAATAAGGAAGGCAGAAAACAAGAAAAGGAGAAAGGGCGGGTTACTCTTAGTCAGGATCCTCACCCTTAGCCTATCTGACATGGGAAGCCCTACCAGGGGCATCAACTCCTTACCACGTTACGCTTAGGCCAGGCAGCATCTCGACTTCACAGGCCCAGAAGCAGTTGAAAAAACCAGCCTATCTCCAAGTATTGATGCTCCCGCCAGCAAAGCCTAAGGGATCACTGGACCGCGCAAGCCCTCCGACCACGACAAGGTCGCAACCCCGGAGGGATGTGCGCACCACTGCACTTTTTGATTAATGCATGCATAAGTGCCATGATACACAACACGGTCACAGACAGCACCATCTTGGAAGTGGTACGATGGAAACCTGGATTAGAACACACAGATAGAATGATGGACTCCGTTTCATTCAGTATTTTCTTCTTTCCCCCCCCCCTTTTTATGAGTTCTTCTGGACATTTTCTTTCTCAAATGTTCATCGTACTTGGACATTTTCGGATCCAATAAGAGTTTCTGAGCCTGTAATACTGATATCAGATGATCTACCTGGTACAAGACACTTCTTTCTCAAAATTATTCTCTTGATGTCACAGTTTGTGCCTACTTTATACAAAACTAGACAAATCACTTAAATACAAATGCTAGATATGTAGAATTTTAATGCTGGATTCTTTTCTAACCATATTAGATATATGTAGAGTTTGAAAGTTTAATTTTCACTAACCATGTCACAGATCTGACCACTTTCCAGAAGACTGACCCATATGAACTAATCTGATTGCAGTAATGCCCTCTCCACTAACTGACCTGTCACTGCCCATACAAAAACTTCCCACACAGAGAAGTCTGTCACAAAGTAGCATTAATTCAGCTTTGCAGTTCCAGGTTGACAAATATTTGTTGACAACACATGAAAAAGGCGACATCTTTAAAGCACCATTTGAAAGGTCACCTCAGATTTTATTTTGGTTGGGCAATGAACAGTTACGACTTTCTAAATTTTCACAGAAGCAGCATAGCATAACTGCACTTTTTCCCCTTTTAATTTCCTTTTCTTTTTTCACTAGAATGTATTGTCTCTAAGCTGACACTGTTATCAATGCCCTCTATTAAAGAATAATTACAGTTATATAAGAGTTAACAGGTCTGGATCTTACATGTTCACACTGTTAAACATCAACAGAAATGTCCTGTCCACTCTAACTTGTGTTAAAATAGGACTCCACTGTAAACTATGTCCCCTGTTCTTTACTTCCAGAACACTTACCTGGGATTCAAGCATGGAAGGATCCAATTCCTCTCCAGACGTGGGCTTGAAGACTTTTTCTGTGATGTCTTCGCCTGTGTTGGGATCAGTCAGAGACAGCATCTTCCTGCTGCGCGATTTGGGTCCACCCCCCATGGCACCCTGAGGCCCAGCAGATGAAGGTCTGCTGGTATTAGGCATGGCCATTGGAGGCTGGTGGTGGTAGTAGGTAGGAGGCGCCGCGTAGGCAGTGCTGGTAGGGCCGTACTGGGGCATGAAGCCCATCTGTTGCTGCTGGGGCATTGGTGCTGGGAACGGCATCCTTGGCTGATACGGCTGTGGATGGGGGAAAAACTGACGAAAGTCAGCCTCCAAGTTGGTAAACAAACAAACATAAAATTAGGTTCTCTGCGGGACTGAAACATTTAACTTGATCTTTTTTTAAATGTCCATCATGGTTTTGAAATTTGGGAATTATGTATCTAAACACGATGCTGACAGGTGTGGCCAATAGTGCATCATGTGTCAAAGGCAAGAACATGTTACTGGACAAGCATGCAGTGTACTCCGCATTCATGTTGATCAATTCTGTCCTGAACACCAACCAGTGCTGGGCCACACAGACCAAAGACAGATGGAAGTCAGCTTATGTTAAATATGTAAGCAAGCGTAAAACCAATGGAGCATGTGAAGCAGACTCACAGATCTTGAAACTGAACAACGGCTTTCTCACTAATCCTCAAGGTGGTTTGACTGTCCTACTCATACTGAAAACTATCTTGAAAAGACCACATCCTCAAATTATTTTCTGGTAACTTCTTATAGATAAAGTTTGTTTTTGTACTCCCAGTTCTTATAGAACAGGGAGTACTTCAGAATGGGAACGAAGAAAATGCTGTCCGTGTGTCTGTGTCCCCGGTCAAAATGTGTTCCACTCGCTCCAGACAAAACTACTGGGTCGATCTTTCTGAAAATTTGTAGGTATGTTCATTGTGGGTCAAGGATGATGCCCGATGTTTTAGTTTACCGTTACAGCCGTTACTAGCGGCTGTAACGGCCTATAATGCTTTTTCTTCTCCATGGAATATCTCAGAAAGTACTTGGCCGATCTTTGAGAAAATTAGCAGGTATGTTCATTATGGTCTCGGATGATGCCCGATGTTTAAGTTTACCCCGTTATAGCCGTTACTAACAGCTGTAACAGCCTGTAACAGTTTTTCTTCTTTATAGAATATCTCAAAAAGTACTTGGCCGATCTTTCTGAAAATTTGTAGGTATGTTCATTATGGGTCACGAATAATGCCTTAAGTTTTACTTTACCGTTACAGCCGTTACTAACGGCTGTAACAGCTTTTCTTCTTTATAGAATATCTCAAAAAGCACTTGGCCGATCTTTCTGAGAATTCGTAAGTATGTTCATTATGGGTCACGGATGATGCCCGATGTTTTAGTTTACCGTTACAACCGTTATTAACGGCTGTAACGGCCTGAAACGGTTTTTCTTCTCCATGGAATATCTCAGAAAGTACTTGGCCGATCTTTGTGAAAATTTGTAGGCATGTTCATCATGGGTCACTGTCAGATCTGAGCCTGCCTGTCCTGTCGTCGTTACCATGGTCACACTGTCACGAGCTACGCGCAATCGGTTCGCACTCTGTCATCAGCAGTCAGTCTGTGTTAGCGACAGTTTTGGGGTTGTTACAGCGCGACCAGGTAGTTCAATAGAAGTTTATTTTTAAACCGGTAGGGATAAACTAGTTCGTGTTTGGGCCTACTCAACGCCTTTAGTCTATTTTTAGACCAGAGAAGCGAGTCAGCCGGTTTTCTGACACTGGCCGTGTGTGTGTGTATGTTCCGTTGACAAAGGGGGGGTCACTCAAGTTTTCTCAACAGGTGGCAGGATTAGAGTACGTCTGCGCACGAATCGCGTCATCGTGAGTTCTTTTCGGGTTGGCTGGCAAGACTGCAGGAGGTGCGGGTCTGAGCCAGATAGGTTTTCTTACGGGTGATTTGTTCATCGAGAAGTTTAGGCTAGTGTCTTGTGGCGTATTGCCTAGCTAGCTAAGAAATCCGTGTATCCACGTTCTACTGTGTTAGGCGGGAAGAGGTGCCTGCAATACCGGTAGTTGTACTGTTTTAGTGTCAGAATGAAGTGAGTCGAGTATAGTTGTTACGTAAACCTCACTGGGCCTCAGCTGCGTGAGCGGATGACAGATCCTGGTTGCGGTGTGTCTCGTCTGGTGCGCTGCGAAGTGGCTGTTGTCGGCGCGTGGCGTTACGTCTGACTGGTTGCTGTTTGAGTGACCCCCCCTGGTGTACGACGGGATCCTGTGTCGGGCTGCTGCACATCCTTGCGGAGGCTCCTGTGGCTCCATCGAGTGACCTGCTGTCACCTGTCGTCCCGAGGTCACGTGTCCTCTCGGGGTCAGGCAGATTACCCGGGTCATCCGTCAGTGGTGACTCGTCCTGCGTCTCTTCGACCCTATTCCCGCTCCCATTCCGATGCCCTTGACCCTGTCAAGCTGTAACCCGGTTCGTCCTTGGTCCACTCCAGACCGAATGTCCAATTGACCCATCAACTTCCCCCTCCCTTGTCCCTGTCCTTGTCCTCCGCCCTGCGTCGCTGCAGCTTGAGCGTATGCTGGCCACTGTGGGCAGCTGGGGGCAACTACTTGCCTGCACCTGGTGGCGACCGACAGGACTGGGACTGAGCACGTGGCTTGACCCTTGGGGACTTCGCCGGGAGAACTGCGGGAGGTACTAGTGTTGCGGTGGAGGGCGTCCTGGATGCTGTGTTGTGTGGCCAGTGGACTTGTGTGGCCAGTGGACTTGTGTGGCCAGTGGACTTGTGCGGCCAGTGGACTTGTGTGGCCAGTGGTCTGGTGTGGCAGGGAGCATCGCGAGGCCGACGGTGAGGGTCCAGTGTTTGGTGATGTGATTGGACAGACGTGCACGTGCAAGTGCTTCGGGCTCACTGAACAGTAGTGAGGAACAGCACGAACGAGACACTCAGGTGATAGTGTTGGGGATCGTGGACGGTGGTGAGTCGTGTGAAAACCTGTGTACTGTGTAAAATGTTTCTCATGAAATAATTAATAGTTTGGTCAGCGTGGTTGTTGGCCTGGGTATGTTCCATGCTGCTGGAGTCTATTGAAGTTCTTTGCAAGGGTTGACGTTGACACTGTATGATATTCATTGTATTGATGATGTGTGTCATGTGCCCTACGACCCATGTGGTGTTTCCAGGTGCTGGAGTCTATTGAAATTCTTTGCAAGGGTTGACGTTGACACTGTATGATATTCATTGTATTGATGATGTGTGTCATGTGCCCTATGACCCATGTGGTGTTTCCAGGTGCTTGCTGGAGTCTATTGAAATTCTTTGCAAGGGTTGACATTGACACTGTATGATATTCATTGTATTGATGATACGTGTCATGTGCCCCATAGCCTAGGTAGTGTCTGGGGTTCATTGAAGTTCCTTTCGGGGTTGACTTTGGCACTGGTTATTTACATTGGGTTGATGATATGTGTCATGTGCCCCATGACCTAGGTAGTGTTTCTAGGTGCTGCCGGCTGCAGGGGATGGAGCTGGTGTCAGGTGTGGATGCAGTGTGATCGAGTGTAAATGAGCGAGGGTTTGGTGGTGGCATGTGTTATTGGTGTGAAAGGGATTGATTAGAGGTGGAAGCTTGTCGTTTGTTATGGTCGGGGAAAATGTTCATGTCATAGTCACGGTCAATAAATGTTGTGTGAGTGTTAATCTGTGTTCAGCAGTCTTAGATCTGTTTGGAAGCGACTAGTTAGGCTGTAAATTCTGTCTGTCATTCTATAGTAATTAGTTCAGGTCTTAGCGAACCTGACAGTCACGGATGATGCCCGATGTATTAGTTTACTGTTACAGCCGTTACTAACGGCTTTAAAGGCCTGTAACGGTTTTTCTTCTTTATAGAATATCTCAGAAAGTCCTTGGCCGATCTTTCTGAAAATTTGTAGGTATGTTCATTATGGGTCACGAATAACACCTGATGTTTTAGTTTACCGTTACAGCCGTTACTAACGGCTGTAACGGCCTGTAACGCTTTTCCTTCTCCATGGAATATCTCAGAAACTACTAGGCTGAGCTTTGTGAAAATTAGCAGGTATGTTCATTATGGGTCACGGATGATGCCCGGTGTTTTGGTTTACCCCGTTATAGCCGTTACTAACGACTAACAGCCTGTGACGGTTTTTCTTCTTTATGGAATATCTCAGAAAGCATTTGGCCAATCTTACTGAAAATTTGTAGGTACGTTCATTATGGGTCACAAATAATGCCTGATGTTTTAGTTTACTATATGTACCGTTACTAACGGCTGTAACGGTATGTAATGCTTTTTCTTCTTCATGGAATATCTCAGAAAGTACTTGGCTGATCTTTGTTAACATTAGCAGGTATGTTCATTATGGTCACGAATAATGCCTGATGTTTTAGTTTACCGTTATAGCCGTTGCTAACGGCTGTAACGGCATGTAACGGTTGTGTTTCTTCATGGAATATCTCAGAAAGTGCTAGGCCGATCTTTGTGAAAATTAGCAGGTATGTTCATTATGGTCACGGATGATGCCTGATGTTTTAGTTTACCGTTATAGCCATTACTAAAGGCTGTAACGGCCTGTAACGGTTTTTCTTCTTTATGGAATATCTCAGAAAGTACTTTCCCGATCTTTCTGAAAATTTGTAGGTATGTTCATTACGGGTCACGGATGATGCCTGATGTTTAAGTTTACCGTTATAGCCATTACTAACGGCCCATAATGGTTTTCTTCTTTATGGAAAATCTCAGAAAGTTCTTGGCCGATCTTTCTGAAAATTTGTAAGTATGTTCATTATAGGTCACAGACGATGGCCGATGTTTACCAGAATAGCCATTACTAACGGTTACACCAGTCCAAGACGGTTTTTTCCTCTTTATGGAGTATCTCACAGGTATTCAGGATAAACTGGAGTACGTTTACATGCTTTGCATCTTGTTTTTTACTCTTTTAAATATATGCTTTAAAAGCACATAAAACTAAAACTAAACTTTAAAAGAGTAATTTTGAGAAGGAAAACTCATTATTGGCTGGCAAAAAAAAAAAAACCCACTGTTCTCACTAACCTGCTTATCCTATGTTTTGTCCTGGTACCAGTTACGGCGATATCTAGCACGGATGACAGCAACACTGGATCATTTCCATAAGTCAATGTCTCCAACCCAAACTCCCAACCCCCGCTGCATTTCGACTCTTAAAGACACCACAGCACATAACATGCACTAGCAACATCTATCTTCTAGCACCAGTGTTTGAGCATCACCCCATCTTGCCCAGTCCTTCCTATTTCCTGCGACCCCCATGTGGTTTGCTATCAACATACTGTCCAGATCTTCATCTCTTTTTGTACTCCCAGTTCTTATAGAACAGGGAGTACTTTAGAATGGGAACGAAGAAATGCTGTGTGTGTGTGTGTGTGTGTGTGTGTGTGTGTGTGTGTTCATCTGTGGTCAAAATGTGTTCCACTCGCTCCAGACAAAACTACTGGGCCGATCTTTCTGAAAATTTGTAGGTATGTGCATTATGGGTCATGGATGATGCCCCATGTTTTAGTTCACCATTATAGCTGTTACTAAAGGCTGTAATGGCTTTTCTTCTTTATGGAATATCTCAGAAAGCACTTGGCCGATCTTTGTGAAAATTAGCAGGTATGTTCACTATGGGCTATGGATGATGCTCGATGTTTTAGTTTACTGTTATAGTTGTATAGTTCACTATGGGCTATGGATGATGCTCGATGTTTTTAGTTTACTGTTACAGCCGTTACTAACGACTGTAACGGCCCATAACGCTTTTTCTTTCTTTATGGAATATCTCAGAAAGTACTTGGTTCATCTTTGGGAAAATTAGCAGGTATGTTCATTATGTGTCATGGATGATGACCGATGTTTTAGTTTACCGTTACAGCCATTACTAAAGGCTATAATGGCCCATAGTGGTTTTTCTTTTTTATGGAATGTCTCAGAAAGTACTTGGCTGATCTTTCTGAAAATTTGTGAGTATGTTCATTATGGGCGACGGATGATGCCCGATGTTTTATTTTACCGTTATAGCCATTACTAACGGCTATAATGGCCCATAACGAATCGTCTTTTTTATGCAATATCTCAGAAAGTGCTTGGCCGATCTTTCGGAACATTTGTAGGTATGTTCGTTATTGGTCAAGGATGATGCTCAATGTTTTAGTTTACCGTTATAGCCGCTACAACGGCCCATAACGTTTTTTTCTTCTTTATGGAATTTCTCAGAAAGTATGTGGCCGATCTTTCTGAAAACTTGTAGGTATGTTCATTATGGGTCACGGATGATGCCCGAAATTTTAGTTTACCATTATAGCCGTTACTAACAGCTATGACGGCCCGTAACGGTTTTTTCTTTTTTATGGAATGTCTCAGAAAGTATGTGGCCGATCTCTCTGAAAATTTGTATGTTCATTATGAGTCACAGATGATGCCCGATGTTTTACTTTACCGTTACAGCTGTTAGTAAAGGTTATAACGGCCCATAACTGTTTTTCTTCTTTATGAAATATCTCAGGAAGTACGAGGCCGGTATATTCATTATGGGTCACGGATGATGCCTGATGTTTTAGTTTACCGTTATAGCCATTACTAACGGCCCATAATGGTTTTCTTCTTTATGGAAAATCTCAGAAAGTACTTGGCCAATCTTTCTGAAAATTTGTATGTTCATTACAGGTCACAAATGATGGCCGATGTTTATCAGAATAGCCATTACTAACGGCTACACCAGCCCAGAACGGTTTTTCCTCTTTATGGAATATCTCACGCATATTCAGGATAAATTAGGAGTACATTTATATGCTTTGAATCTTGTTCTCTCTCTTTCTCTTATACATTATTGTCAGAAGCAGATCCGTTTGTTGACAAAAAGTTGTCATTCAAACTGGCAGATCTACGGATATCCTGACAACGTTTTTAAGATTTTGCGAGCACAAAATTACTGTGACAAGGAAAAGGACAATTTCTTTTTAATTGATTTAATCTAATTTTAAATCACAACACACTAAATGAATTGTTGAGGAACATGAACAAAAGACACAATGCTGCTTTAACACCCCAATGTCCCAACACCTGAAAGAACCATGTAAAATCTTGTGGATCCTGAAAGAAATGCCATAACACAGACTCTACAATCCAAAGCCTGTCAAAACACACCTTTAAACTTCCAGTTTGTTCTCCAAGACTTGCAGTCCTGCACAACCCAGTTCCATACCTTTTCATGTAGTTGTAGTCAACAGAAAGTTAAAGGTTCTGTTGCTCGTTATCTGTCAACATTTAAATGTGCATTAGGTGAGTGTGAGCAAAAGTTATTTTTTCCCCATTTTTTCTCCCTCTGTTTACATTCAAATCGGGACCAAAAAAAAAAGAAAAAAAAAAGGGAACAGCCTATCTTTATCTACATTCATACATGCACTTTCTTTTCCTGTATCAGCTAAACAATCAAAAGTAGACCCTCTATGAACGATCCCACTATATGACCACTTCTTCTTGTCAATGAACACAATTTCTGATGGGTCATTTCTCTCCAACTATAATACTATTTTACACATCTGCAGAACATCCCTGTCGGATTCAGGACAGGAGATCACGCTATCCATAACGGCTCCCCCCCCCCCTCCCCCCCCCCCCCCCCCCCCCCCCCCCCCCCCCTTAGGTACAGAAAAATTTATGCAAAAACCCAATTGCTCACTGACTTGAACCCTCCCAGGGTAAGTCATTTTTTTCTTTCTCACCAGCGTTGGTGACAGGGGAAGGGGGTGGGGTGGGGATCAGAAGGGAGTAGACAAAAAATCACCCTCAGGCAAAACCACCTGCCCACCAATCTGCCAGAATTCTACGTTCTGTGCAAGTACTACAAGACAATTAGGAAAAACATGTATTGCTGTCTGCCATTTTGTCTGGATGTGCCCAAAATTAGACAGCCTGTGCACTTCATTCTGATTGCCTTTGTTTTCCATATGGGCCAGTCACTGGGAACAATACATAATAATGAAAATATCAGTTATGTTAAAAAGGTGGTTTTGCACAGCAAAATAACCAGCTGTTGTGATGGTTATCCAACACTGGCAAAACAATGCTGAACTATCAATGAAGTAGAGGTTTGAAAAATACTGCTCTTGCTTATACTGCAGGCTGCAGCATTCCCCCCATGCTTAACACTTGTGATCCCCTTTCACAAGCTGCCAGGCAGCCATTACCGTCCTCCTTCAATTTAAACATCTGCTGCAGACTGTATCATTTTTACGACGGGATCACATTCTTCACTGACAAATTAGAGTATAGCTGAATTGGTCAAAGCTGTCCAACCAAAAGGAGGCTAAAATATAAAAAAAAATAGCCAACAAAATGCACTGGGCACAGACAGCTACCCCTTCAGGCTCTCGCAAACTCATTCTTGATTTTTTTTTTAATGCAAAGCAAAAGCTATTCTTTTTTGTTGTCATGATTGTTTTTGATTAAAAGTATATTTACATCTGTTTACTGTGTTTTGCTTCTCTTATCTACCATAAGGTAACACACCTTCTCTACGATCACCATCAAGGCTACGCCTTGGCTTAAGGCTGTGTCAGACCAATTGACATAGGCCAGAACACCAAGGCTACATCAAAATGTTGTTATGCTCTGCATAGTTATGTGGGGATTGTCTTCAGTCGTGACAAGCTCCTAGCATAACATTATCAGTCTCCCAAATCCCCCGAAGTCGGAGTGTGGCTGCCCATGTGGCGGGGTAATCAAAAACGGTCACACACGTAATGTTCTCATCCCCAGCTGATGCATTTGTGCCATAGTGTTCAAGTGCTTCGGCTGTTCGGATGATCCCTGGAGTCTTTTAGCCAGGGTACGACAACAACAACAACAACAACACCATCAAGGCTGCTTCTGTGGAGCAAACTGAAATGTCTAGCTGTCTAATCCAATGCCTACCGGATCGACTGAGATCAACTGCGAGATTTCCTCTATCTGAATACCGGATCGACCGGGATCGACTGCTGAATACTAAGTCAGCGACTTTCGCTTTCACCATCGCATATCCCAGAACACAACTGCGAAAGAACAGTCTTCCGGTACGGAAGTTTCTGGATGCAATTTTGGTTTTTGTTACTTGAGTTTCGTTGGAGTAGTTTCGCTGCTGTGAATTTTCAAAGTTCGGCTTTATTTCGCGAAGATTTTCTGGGAAACTAGGGGATCAAGTAACTATGCAACTTGTAGAATTCGTTTTCTGATGCAGACCTGCCAACCCCCTAAGAGACCAATGAGTAAGAATTGAAGCTCAGTGAGGCAGAAATGTGTAATTTCTGAGAGCTAAGAGTAATCAAGCGCGACATTTACCTTTTTTCAAACAAACACGATGCGATGAAATTGTTCGCACAATTTTTGTGAACTTTACTTTTCTTCAAAAAACAAGCTTTTCTTTTAAGTGTCACAAGAAATCTTTACAAATTATGAAAATGTAGAATACACTGGAAACACACACAAATCCCCTAAACCATCATGGCATGGCACACCAAGGCTTGATAGTGCGCCAGAAACAACCTAAAAAATTGGAAATGAAATGAGGCAGGAACAGTAAACAATAAACAGTAAACAAGTGGGGTAATGTTTGCTCCCATAAGGAAACCTAACACAAAGTAACTTTTATTCAAGACTGGCACAGGTTGAATAAGGTCAGACAAATACATAGACGAACAATCTAATAGTGGGGGAAAAAACAAGCGCAGGCCAACTCAACGTCTTGATAGTAATGACTTGTCGAAGATTTGGACTTAAGGAGGCGGGGGAGGGGGGAGGGGGGAGTTGGAAGATGGAGAAACTGGGAACATATAATTAAGAACATAACCTAAAAAAGTTCTCCCCTGTTCCTGATTCTGTGCATGTGGGGCTGGCTATCAGCTCAGTGGCGATTGTGTCATTTTTTAAGTATCGCACCACCCTAGGAAACAATTTGTCCCCCCCCCCCCCCCCCCCCCCTCCCTTCCTGACTTTCATCAGTCCCCAACACAAACGGTCCATTCTGCAGTCGAGATGCAGCAGCAGTTTAGGCTTCCATGAGAAGGGTCCTTACAATGTGTGCTGTCTTTGTTCGACCGCTCTTGAACTGTTTGGCGATCTCCGAATCTGAGAACGCTTCTTTAAAAAGCTGGGACGCATGGTCGGCTGCGCCAAGAGCGATGTTGTGCTCGACGAAAAATCCGGCCACCAATGCTTCAGCCCGAATTACCCTTTTCCTAATTTCATCCTCTTTTGAGGTGTCTACAGTCTGAAAAAAACTGTGTGATGCTGGAAGAATTCGGCGCGTTAGAGGAATCGATGTGCTTGCATGACTCATAGCGACGCTTCACATCCACCATCCCGCCATGGGAAATTGTGAAGTCCGACTCGCAAGTGGTACACCGTGCACAATTTACACCTTTAGCCGAAGGTCGTATGCAGGGGAACTTTTCCGAGTATTCTTTTCGGAACTTTTGACCAAGTTTTTTCTTTTTTGTATCTTGTCCAAATCTTTCTACTCCACGTTTCGACATTTTCGTAGCTAAAACTTCAAAAGGACGCCAACTTCGCTGAATGGTAAAGATGGTGAAACGAACTGCGCATGACCGGAAACGCTTCTTGAAGATTACTGGTTATACGCACGGCGCCGTGCGTGTCTGTATATAAGCCGATTTTTTCGTCCGTTTTTTTTTTTTTTTTTTTTTTGAAAACTTTCAATGCGTAATTTTTTGGTTAAATGCGTAAGGGCGTAAGAATTATCACTTGGGCGTAATAAATTACGCGAAATGCGTAATGGTTGGCAGGTCTGCTGATGTGATATTGATGAAGAAAGCATATTTGCGGGCTCCACTCTTGAAGAAGATTTGAAGCGAGACGATTCGGATGTCGATCTTAACCTATTTATAAATAAAGACTGACTGATGACTGATCTTGACGACGGAATCAATAATGATTAGGGCGATGATAATGACAATGTCGAATTGCCCATTGCTGCTGGGCCTAGCCCCCACCCCCCAAAAGAAAATTCGAAAAACAAAATTTGCTAGAGATGCTTTAATTGTTGACTGGAGTGGTTGGCTACAAGAAGTAAAGCCCCCCAAAAGTTTCGCTTGTTTTGACAGCCAGGAAACCCGGTCAGTCAGTGGGTGTGTCCCATGATTTGCCTGTGGGAGCGTCACCTGTGGCGTTTTGATTTCAGAGGAAGTTTGGCAGACTTTTAACAAGAAACAAATTTACTTGCTGCACAAAAGCAAGTAGAAAAGGATGAACATAAACTCTGGCCCAAAATAAAAACTGCCTGTTTATCAAAAAGCAAAGAGGAGACGGACAAGAGGTACATCATCACCAGTGTGTGTGTGTTTATGTGCGTGTCCGGGGAGGGGGGGGGGGGGGGGGGGGGGGGGGGGAGGGGAATTGCTCAGTGCACTGGTGCAAAAGCACATTTTTGCTGAATTCCATAACAATCTTAAGGCCAGTACAGTACTCCGTAATCTGTTCTTGTTTTTTTTTTTCCCTTCTGTAGTTAGAAGACCGATCTTCTTGCATGTAATGCCTTCAGTTTAACAAAACTGTTTAAGTTTGGGAGGTTTTCCTTCACAACAAAGTTGATTATTTAGTGTGGAGACCATATAGAATGACTTTATTTTGTTCCTGCAGGTTTCAGTACTTTGTTTAGACATGGAAAAATCACTCTATGCTCCTAATCCACGACTTTCTGTAGGTACGGTGAATTTAGGGAAATTGTTTTAGCACCGAGAACACTGAAGTAGATTAGTCTGTTTGGGTTGTTTTTTTTCCTCATCTACCAGTTCACTATATATGGGAAAAAATGGCTGTTTTGGATAGAGTAATGTCTTCAAATTTTTTTCATTACTTTTATAGAATAGATGAGATAAAAAACTTTGTATTGAGGTTTCTTTATGGCAAGTGTGTATGTGTTGCGGAGTTACCTCACTTGGCATGGTATTCACAGTCATGTAGCACAAAGTCATGCGGTAGGCAGAGGGCTAATGTCGATCACTTGGTATACAGACTGCAGCTATGCAAAATCAGTCGGAACAAACATCACATTTAAAAATGATTTTTCTTTCCTGCAGTTGAATTATTTTGAGGTAAGCAGAACAGCTGGATAAAGAGGAACCAAGCAGAATGCTGCCAAATACGAACAACTGGCAAGTCCGCTTGCATGTTTTTACCAATCAATTTACTTCCCTGTAAAGTCCCCTCAGTATAAAAACCAATCTTTAACAATAATTTCAAGACGGTCATACACAAAGAAATGCCACTGGACAACACTGGCCTAATCTGGTTAGCTTCAATCAGGATCCACATGATGGACAAAGTACAAAGTTCAGTTAAGGACTGTGGACTTGACAGGTGTGCATCCTCCTTCACCTTCCTACCACCACCACCCCCCCTCCCCGAACATAAATCATTCGAGTTTCCTCACATCAACACCACCATCTGCATCTTAATCTCTAATGGTGAACTACAACACTGCTAACTTACTAAGGCTCAGATTGAACAGCAGTCTCCGACATGGCACAGCAAAGGCAACACACTGCCTGTGAATATTTATCTTTTAAATACATGAAAAGGGCTTTAAGAATAATTCTAAATCTTTGTTGCTTCAGGTCCCTCTATTCTTTCCATTTACCTCCCTCTTGTCTCCCTTTCCCGTCTTTCTTTCACACTGTCGCCGTTCTACTTTCGCTATCATCATCTTTTTCACACACCCCCATTTTTGCTTTCCCAGTCCTTTCCCACTTCCCCATCCCCATATCAACCCCTTCCCAATGCTCCAACCACCCCCACTCCCACCTCCCACCCCCGCCCATACCTCATTCAAGATATACTCACCATAAACTGATTCCCTGGATTCTGTACGAATGGCATGCCCTGGTTGCCACTGTAGCTGGCAGCCATGCTGCTTGGGATGAAGGCCATGTTGGTCATATTGCCAGTCATGCCGGCATAAACGCCACCTGGCCATTGTTGATGTTGCCTGCATCCGTTGCGGGCGCATGTTCTGGTTCTGGGGAATGTAGTAGGACCCCTGCAACAGCAACGGCTGATTGCACATCCCATTAATGAGCGGTTAGAGAAGTCCTGCTCTTGTTGCAGAAGAGGAAAAAAAAAATCACTGCAATAAAACCTATCACACAAACACTATCCTACATTTCAGCTCCCTGCACAACTGGACTTGTTTCTCAAGTACATCTTTTCTCTTTGTCTTTCAAATAAAAATCCCTATATAACTACTTTTAAATGTCTTGGCGACTGGCTTTGCAGAGAGGGATTTGTAGTCACAAAGACATGATCAAATAATAATTTAATTTGCCTTTTAAATAAACTATATACGCAGTTTTATATAGATCTTCATAGCTAGCATATGACCGTAGTGCAAAGTAATCACACTCATTCTGAACCATTTCTGCTGACTTATTTATGCTGTGACTGTTTGACAGTCTTTTTATTTGCTTGTTTTTCCCTTAATCCTACTGTTTCTGCTGATAACGGTAGAACTGACTAATCTGAAGATCACCATCTCCTCAAAACTTGAAACAAAGTACCATCCCTTCACTTCTTTGATAAAGTAAAGGGAAATGATATTAAAACTTTACTGTTTGTAATAATGACTGCAAGGAGTCTAATGGTAATGTGGAACCTGCCACATCTGTGGCTTTACTCCCAGGCCCCTCTGGCTCCCCATTCACAGCCACACCAAGGCTTCTCCCATCACAAACTCCTAACTGTCAATCCACAAGGACCTCTTAATATCAAGTCATCAAGAAGCAACTATTCAGAGAAGACACTGCACTATTCCTCAGCTCCTCCGGTGGTGTTCAGTGATGCCTGTTCTGATCCAACATATGCAGACCGCCATCCAAGCCCCCTACTGACCAAAAACAAGTGCCTGGTCTCAGAAACCATTACATTTCATCCCTTGCCTCAGAAAAAAAAACCCTGACTGCTGAAATATTTATTTTACGCAACCGTAAATAATGGGATGAAAGGAAATACGTAATGTGTACAAAATATGCAAATAAAAAGCACTAAGTGCACACATACTCTTTCCCATGCCTTCTATCCTGGCAGCCTTACCTGCTGTGGATTCCACATCTGTTGGGCTTGCTGGTCCTGACTCTCGGCCATCAGGCTGAAATTCTGTTGAAAGGAACAGGGAAACTATCCATGACAGCTGGTTAAAGGTCCTCACTCAACATCAAATCTATACACATCAGTTGGTCAATTTGGAGGTTGGATTAGAAGTTGTCAGGGACCTACAAATGTGCACACTGTATCTGTCCCAAATTCTTCATAAATTATCATCTTTCTCACTGTCAACACAGGGAACCCTTGGAAAAAACACCCCCACAAGTCCTTCAACATTTACCTCTTCAAACATATGAGATCCTTTATAAAGAATGTACATCTTGTACAGACACAGAGAAAAAAGTTATTAAGTCTCTGGATAGGTGGAAGTCTTTCTTGGAAGTTAAATCCAACAAAAAAGAATCTTTTATTATTCTGTAAAGAAAAGGGAGTGTTTCTTTGGTGGTAAATCTAGTTCTGATGCACATTAAAAAAAATACTGCTAACAACAACAACAAAAAGGGAGATACATATAGAACAAAAATGTTCCTGAAAAGTGACACTTTACAGAGAAAAAAAGACATTAAACAGCAAGAACCTTTACTGGTTGGTCCTTCTTGCACCGAAAGACAACACATGTTTCAGAATCTTGTACCGAAAGACAACACATGTTTCAGAAGAACAACTATTTAAACATATGAACCTCTACTGGGAGGTAAATCTAGTGCACAGAGAAAACTGGACCAGATCAACTTTTTTTTCAAATTAATCTGTGAACAAATAGCAATGTTCACTTGGAGATGAATCTAGTACAGTTATCGAGAGAAAAATGCAGGAAAAAAAAACAAATGGGAGGTGACTATAGCCAAAAAATATTCCTGAAATGGAACTCGTTACAGAAAAAAAAAAAAAAGATTTTAAACAGACAAGAACATTTACTGTTACTAGTGGTAGGTCATTCTTGTACAGACAAACAAATGTTACATAAGAACAAATATCTAAACACATGAATCACTACTGGTAGGTAAATCTAGGACATACAGAATACTGTACCTGGTAAACTCTTGAAACACATGGGATTTTTTTTTTTAATAACATGTGGTAATTCTTGTAAAGGCAAAGACAAAAATGCTCCAAACAGACAAGTCTTCAACCCGCTGACTGAGAATTATCGTTCTTTGATATTCATATTTATTCCAGAGCAAAAGCTCAATTTCTCTTCAGCTCCTCTGTAGTGAGAACAGCTTAGAGACAAGAGAAAAACGAGACGAAACCAATGCACTCTTTAGACTTTTATTCTGCCCTCCACATGACTTTCTGAATAAACAAACTATTTGTGACAGCCCAAACCCCACCCCACCCAATGTGCACTCCCCGTACCAGTCACCACACTTTAAGCCTAATGTCCTCACCTATAAATTCAACATCAACTGTCCGTCAAAAGTCAACAGACTTAACTCTCCAGTAAAACATATTTGAAATATCTCCTGTGTGTCAGCATTATGAGACCTAAGATCACACAGTGACTGGCTCATGGCCATCATTTGGCCATCGTTTGTATTAAATACATATTAACCCTTACACTGCTTATTTAACAACGTACTATTAAGTATGTTGTCTGGTGAATTAACAGGAGAGTTTGAACAAAATAGTTACGTTTGTATAATATGCGTAACTTTCCAGTGGCTAGTATTTGAACATGACATGCAGAATAAAAATTGTTATTCACTGAATAAAGAATGATATAAAACAGAACTGGTGGTGTGCTTGTGAGTGTTTGATTAGGCGCTTGCCTGTCTAGAATGTGAAAATGACAGGTGAAAACACGTGGCACATCCTGCCTGTCATTCTCAAAAGCTTTTTCACAAATAATTCAGTCAATGATGTTCCACACTATCCAGAAATGAGTTACAGCCTTTTTCAAAGGAAAGTCAGAGTGGATTATACCGTCTTCTATGCAGGTAATCCAGGTAAGAATGAATAAGCTACAGTTCAGTTTTCACACTGAAATCATGTGCTGATAACACAACAACAACAACAAAAAAGTCACTGTCAACAAATGTAATAGTTAGCCCACAGTGTCGTCGTTTACATTTGAAAGGTTTAGGATTATATGGAAGGGCTACACTGAGTTTTTCTTTTCTTTCCCACTGAAAGGCATCTTGAGATTCCCCTCACTCATCTAGTGTCGATCTCAAAAATCACGATTACATGGTGCTTGATCTAAATCAAAACTATCACCCCCCACACCCAGTTCACTAAAAATGTCCATAACTTCTTCACCTCCATTTTTTTTTTTGCAATAAATTCAGCTAAAACATCTTCAAACAAGTTCTGAATTCTGTGACTTTCTCCTTTGGGTGCCATCATTTTTGTTTGCCAGACAAGTCGAGTCGTGCTATGCATTACAAGCTGCTACTAACCATAAACTAAGCTAAAACGCTGAAAATCCATGTTCCGGGGCTTGCTCAGTCATTCAGGCAAATTAGTTTGTCACTGAGCCATAATTTTATATCTGTGTGTCGGTAAAACTAGACTCATCCTACAGCGCAACATGTCATGACAACCAGTGATGGCCATGACATAATCGCGCGACATTTGTAGCAACAACCAGCATTAAGGGTTCAGGTCTGAGGGTACAAAAGCTATAATCTATGAGGTTGTGTACGTCAAGGATTTCACATGAGCAAGTTCCGAGGTAATATCAGAATGAAACAAATCAACAATGTTTAACCCAATGCCTACCAGATCGACCGAGATCGACCGCGAGATTTCCTCTTTCTGAATACCGGATCGACCGAGATCACCGCTGAATACTCGGTCAACAACTTTCGCTTTCACCATCGCATATCCCAGAATGCAATTGTGACAGAAGAGTCTTCCGGTACTTCCGTTTCTGGACGCCATTTTGGTTTTTGTTGCAAGAGTTTTGGTGGAGTAGTTTCGCTGCTGTGAATTTTCAAAGTTCGGCTTTTTTTCGCGAAGATTTTCTGGGAAAATGGCGGATCAAGTAACTATGCAACTTGCAGAATTCATTTTCTGAAGTGATATTGATGAAGAGAGCGTATTTGCGGGCTACACTCTTGAAGAAGATTTGAAGCAAGACGATTCGGACGTCAATCTTGACCTAGTTATGAATAAAGATCGACTGCTGACTGATTTTGAGGCCGGAATCAATAATGATTCAGGCGATGATAATGACGACGTCGAATAGCCCATTGCTGCTGGGCCCAGACCCCCCAAAAAGAAAATTGGAAAAACAAAACTTGCTAAGATTCTTTAATTGTTGACTGGAGTGGTTGGCTACAAGAAGTGAAGCCCCAAAAGTTTCCCTTGTTTTGATAGCCAGGAAACCGGGTCAGTCAGAGGGTGTGTCCCATGATTTGCCTGTGGGCGCATCACCTTTAGCCTTTTGATTTCAGAAGAATTTTGGCAGACTTTTAACGAGAAACAAATTTATTTGCTGCACAAAAGCAAGCAGAAAAGGATGAACATAAACTCTGGCCTGAAATAAAAACTGCCTGTTTATCAAAAAGCAAAGAGGAGCCGGACAAGAAGTACATCATCACCACAGTGTGTGTTGGGGGGGGGGGGGGGGGGGGGGGGGGGGGGTTGCTCAGTGCACTTGTGCAAAAGCACATTTTTGTTGAATTCCATCACAATCTAAAGCCCAGTATTCAGTAATCTGTTCTTGTTATTTTTTCCCCTCAGTAGTTAGAAGACAAATCTTCTTGTATGTGATGCCTTCAGTTTAACAAAATTGTTGAAGTTTGGGTTGTTGTTTTTTGCTTCACAACAAAAGTTGATTATTTAGTGTGCATACCATACAGAATGACTTTATTTTGTTCCTGAAGGTTTCAGTACTTTGTTTAAACTTGGAAAATTACTCTGTGCTCCTAATCCATGATGTTCTGTGGGTACAGTGAATTTAGGGAAAATTGTTTTAGCACTGAGAATACCGAAGTACAGTTTGTCCGTTTGTTTTTTTTTCCTCGTGTACCAGTTCACTATATGTGGGGGAAAATGGCTGTTTTGGATGGAGTGATGTCTTTGAATTTTTTCATTACTTTTACAGAATAGATAAGTTAAAAACAAATTTTCTATTGAGGTTTCTTTATGGCAAGTGTGTATGTGTTGCGGAGTTACCTCTCTTGGCATGGTATTCTCATAGTCATATAGCACAAAGTCATGCGGTAGGCAGAGGGTTAAGAAGCCTGCTCATCATGGTCCAAATGAAATTCTGTATCCATCACTTTATGTGTAGTAGCAGTTTTAAGTCAGAACATTACATAACATTAAGCCTACAACATAGTGGCTTTTTGGTTCCGACACTGGTTCAAAGTCGCTCACTCTTCACTGGGTAAAAAGGCAGCACTGCAGTCGACCACCAGTCTTTTGTAGTCTTAGATCTGATCCTGCTATTACAACGATCAATGAAAAAAAAAGTGACAATTACTATTTTCCTCTTCAATCCTGTAAGTTAGTATTATCACTGATTCCTATTTCTCTGGGACCAGTTCTGAATTGGTTGTTGTGTGACAACAACAGTGAAGGGTAGTCAGTGTTGGGAGCAGTTCACAAAATTTGTAAGGCAATCACTGAGTCTGCAGAATTTCATACCAACTCCCATTTAGTTCAACTATTTCTCCTACTCAACGACCACATCTGGATTATAATACAAGCGTATCTGACATGAAAATCATGCCCAATGACTGGTAATGACATGGCAGAATTGTCAGTGTCCAGCAACATATGTATGAACCTCTCTACAACAATCTTGCATAGATCATATACAAAGGGTCTTGATAGGAGAGTGGACTGGCAGTTCATGGAACCTGAAAATGCTCTGAACTTAATCATAATCATAATGTGACTCTCGTATTGGTAAAGACAAAAAATCAAATTCATTTGATGCAACCTCTCATGTTTACAGATCAAATGTCCTGTCGTGTGTAAGTTTCAATTAGCCTCATTATGTTCTGCACAAAACCAAAAATGTCCAAAGAGATTTCAGTTGGGAATTAAGAGGTTAAACGTATGTAAAGAACTCGAGTTTGTTCGAAGACTGAGGCTAGCAACGTTTTCCTATCAATCTGGCACATAAAAAAGTCATCACAGATAGATGGGTCACTATATGGCATAGGGAGGTGTTGTCCTACTGAAGGCGGAAATACAGTCACAATACAGAGGAAAATATCCTTCAAAGAATAGCTGGCTCAAGTGAGGAGACAGTAGAGGAGACAGTAGAGGGATGATTAACTACTGCATCATCACCCAATGTACAGATTATTTTTCCTTTAATAAACTCTTTAAACTGACAGATTCACATGTTCACATACATAAAAGACTCCATCTATCAATATTCACTCACAATAGGCAAAACCAATCAATGTGCACTGCCATGTATAATACATGCATGTCTGAAAAACAGTATGATCTATGACAAACAGTATGGATTTACCACACAAACACAAGGTTTCATAATATGTCACCGTGTCATGTGTACTCTATCGTATATCGTACTCTACTCAGCAGTATTTAAGAGGAATGGGGATGGGGGTGGTATCCAAATGCACACCTGTTTACCCAAAATTTGTGTACCTGTAATATCCCAGACAAAAACCTGTAATAAAAAAGAAACAAAAACTAATGTTTATAATCGCGATACTTTTGCAACTTCTGAAGATTTGGAAGAGCCAGCCATTAGCACGTAAGACCACTTCATCAGCATCTTTGACAAAAGTAAAAGATGCATAGCACGCTGGGAAATGTCTTCTTACTGCTTTTGACCGAAATGGTACCAGACGAAACTTCGTGTTTAACAATCCCCCCCCCCCCCCCGTAATTTTTTTTTGGGGGGATGTAATTCCGATTTTCTTCCATAAAAATTACGGCAAAATCATAAGGGTAAACAGGTCTGCAAGTGCTATTCTGGCTCCTTATCCAAGCCACACCCTGGTTTGTTCCATCACAGCCCTGACACCAGCAATTTGCAGGTAGCAATCATATCAAGTCATCATGACAGGCAGCCGATCAGGAGACAGCACTGGTCCCAAGCCACTTCTGAGTTCAGTAGAGCCTGTTCTGAACTTACATTTGAAGTACGCCATCAAGTAGGCCCTATACTGCCAGACAACTGCCTAGCTGAAGAGCCAGAGAGAATGAACATCCCTTTCCAGAGGGCTCCTCACTATCTACCGAAAGTAATCCCCAAGAACTCACCAGTACTCTAAGAGTTTGACATGAACTGACCAAGGGCACAGACAAGGAGAGGAAATCTTAACCAAGATCAGCAAGAGAGAAAGGCATGATGGGCCACAGAATATCTTTCTTTGTTACTGCTGATCAACGAGGATGCCACTGCATGACAGGGCTGTAATCCGCATTTACTTTTTAATATATCCCAGAAAAAAAAAATTTTTAAAAGACAGACAAGAAAGACAGAGACATCTGTAGGTTTGGTTAGAAAATGTATGCAACACTCTCAAAGACATATGTGACCCGCCACCACGAAACCAGTCTTAACTCGCGCGGCCTACTTCACGGCTACAGCTGAAAATAGCTGGTGAGGGTCTACCTGGGGCATTTTTACTTTTTTGCAGAAATGTATTCCTTACACCCTAAACTTTCACGTGGCACTATCCATTTGCTCCAAAACAACCAATACATTAGTTAATATTGAGATTTAAAAGCCTAACCTCAAATCAAAATGAACTTCTTTTAATGCAAAATGACCCATTTTCACTCGCCTAAAACTTAATGCAACCCTTATAGAACCCCATCGTGTTATATACCGTTCGAAAGCGTGTGGACGCTCTCCCGGTTTCTCTGTGTGTCATCTAAAAATAAGTATGGTAAAAAGTAAGATGCCGTTGCTAAGGAAAATTTGCTGGAGATGATAGCAAAAACTTTAGAAGCCGTTTTCTCAAAATGGCTGTTGGCACAGTAACTCACTTCAAATGACCATAACTTTCTTATTTTTTGCCCTATAGCGTTCATTTTTATATCAAATTAATCAGAAAAATCTGTAGATTTTAAATATATGTTAATCTCAGAACTTTCAAAAATCCAGTTAAGACTGGTTTTGTGGTGGAAGGTCACATATTCATAATTTGATGAATTTGACTGTGCAGTTCCAGTCTTCCAAATGGACTCCACAAAGAAATCAACGCTTGGTAGGAGGAGCCAGCCAAGGCCAAAAAATATTCCCGTTAATAAATGGTTCCGATAGAAATCAAACCCACAATTCTCAGCCCAGAATCCATGATCCTACTCCACAGCAGTGCGGTTTAAAGCAATACATATAAAACAATTGTGCAGCACTCACGTGCTGTGGCCGTGCCATGTTGTAGCCCCCCTGGTGCCCCTGTGGAAGACCCGGACCGCCTACCCGCCCAGGTGCGGGCTTACTCATGTCGACGTACTAGAAGAGAAACATGTAAAAACATCACTCTGAAAAAATATTCATAAAGATAACTAAACAACAACAACAAAAGGGATGAGGGGGAGGGCAAAAATTCTTCAGGGGCAAGTACACAAAAATGACTTCAAAATGAAATTCCTAAACAAAACATAAAAAGACTATCAACTTCCTGGGTTTCCCATTTTTAGTTCTTTTTTTTCCGTTTGTTTTTTAATCTTCATTTAACCCATTGCTTCACAGAACACCAGATAAGAGCTATGTTTTCCATAATGTTGGATATCCGCAACTATTCTACTCATCCAGTTCTTTTACTTCTGCCCCCTCCCACGATGCAACAGAAGTGCCGCTGATCTGGTTGTCCAGTACTCGCCCCTCCCAAAATGCAATATAAATTATCAGTGTCTTCTGGTTCAACAAACTTTCATTTCTGCCCTAGCATTTACTGATGAATAATTCACTAGGCTTGATTCAGTATACACTTTTTAAGTTTGAAAAAAAAAATGTCGCTTTTTCATATACAAGATGGAATACTTAGGAATAGGTTTCAAATGAAGAATCAAAGAAGACGGTGACAACAATGTATACAAACAGAGCTCAGACTGAGTTCCATAAAGCTTGGATTGAGGGTTTAACTTCACAAGGAATCAGAACGAAATACAGCATCACTAAATCTGATGTGGTACCTCGGATATGCAAACATCCCCCCACTTCCCTCCCATGACATAAAATGGTCTAAAATCCTGTCTTTGGGGACAACATTAATATCCCCTCCCCCCATTCCCCCTACCAATTATCAAAGATGCAAACTCTGCAGTAACCTTTTTCCATGAATGATCTCTAACAACTACCCCCAGACCCCTATTTTTTCCCCCTACAAAAATTCTTGAGTTTTTCACAAGGTTTAGGTTTAAGGTTGAAACACGAAAATTCCTGAAATATTCTACTGTGTTGACAGTTATGGCTGCTGAAAAAAACTGCTCAACAAACAACACTGGTGTAAACTGACCGCCGACTGCGAAGGCTGGTATGATGGCCCTGCAGCCTGAAAATGTGACTGGTAGAGCGAAGGGTCCTCAAAATGACCTGTAAAATGACATCCATTGTCACGCTTTTAACCAATTTACACAAATATTTAATAAATTTTAAGACAATACAGCATTATACAACATGAACTTCATTATCCAATCTCAAGCCTTTAACAAATATCAGACATTTTTACAACTACACCCCTCCTTTCTCACATTTTCATCAAGCCACCCGTTTAAAACTGCAATATTACATTAACCTTTTCCTAAAAATTATTCAGCTGTGTTTGTTGTCAGGTTATCTGCTTTTACTCAACAATTTGTAGTAATGTTCTCTTTGCACATGATGAAAAATGTCATGGATCTTATCATCTGACTTTTCCAGTCATATGCTCAACCACTGCTTAGGTCCAGGTCATGATCTTAACTCCAAGGCAATCGCTGTCCACCAGCTGACAAATCTACTGCATTCTTCCTTCATCCAGCCCACAGCCATTTTATGCTGCCATTTCCTTCCGTTCAGTTTTCCATATAATTTACCAATTCCAAGGAATGCTACCAGGAAAGATTCCTAGCTTGATTTCACTCTGCCATATTGGGAAGGCCATCAGAACTAAACAAAAATGTTCAAAATCACATACTGAACTGTATGCTTGAAATTGGCAATGAAGACAACTCTGACTGACTGCAACCCAGAATTTACAACGAAGGTTACTCTGATTGTCTGTGGCCCTTCTGCTATGGCCACTTTGTTGTTCGAGTCCCAATAATCAGCAAGTCTAACTTGGAAAACTGTATGCTCAATGGCATTTTGTGCACAATCTGTTGCCTCAAAGAAAGCTGATCACACGCACACACACACACACTTTTTAAGTTGCTTATTTTTCAAAGCAAACTGATGCCACAACCATAAGAAAAAATCTGGCTTCCAGCATATCCTTGTATATCCATGTAGTTTTCATCATACTTTCCCACCCAGAAGAGCAAGACGAAGACGAATGTCAACCCTACTACAGAATAAAGTGAAGCACTAAAAATGCTGCCAGCAATATTAAACTGTAATGGCTGAACGTCAACAACTATCGCTTCCATTTTGGTTCAAGTTTGTTACTGTTCAACGTACAATCAATGTTCACACTTAGTGACCCACAAAGAAAACTTACGTAATTGTGATGGAGGCGGCGGCGTTTGTCCTCTCGTTCCAGTACTCATTTGGTTAAGGTTACAGGCACCAGTCAATATACAGTACTTAAGAAAGGCAAAAACACCAGTATATATCCTCTTCCTTTCACTTCAAGCTACATCAGCAATCTTCAATAAGTTACAGGTCAACAGTTTACACTTTTCTACTAATTCTAGCCCCGCCAACAACATGGTTCCTTTCCAGGGCCGTCAAACTTACAATGGGGGGGGGGGGGGGGGGAACAGGTCACATCCTGACAAAGGATCACATCCCGAGAACATGGTTGCTGCATGAACTAAAGTGATCAGGCCAGAAAAGTGATGAAAAGAGGTTCTCAAAACTTCCATGCTTGAAAACTTATAATGTAAATTTTCCAGGCCGGAAAGTACAAGTGGAAGGGAAGGGAAGAAGAGAGGCAGGGCAGAGATTTAGTCTTCCTAGCTTTTGTAATATGGGGGGGGGGGGGGGGTGGGGGGGGGGGGGCAGGCCCAAAAATCTATTATCTGCATTTTCCAAGCTAATCTGTTGGGTTCAATATTCCAATCTTTGGAAAAGCTTGGGAGGGGATGGGCAAGTCAGTTTTCCTTATCTTAGTTTGTGTGTGTGTGTGTGTGTGTGTGTGTGTGTGTGTGTGTGTGTGTGTGTGTTTCCCTAACACAGTGGAGAGAGGGTGGTGTGGGGCTTCAACCATACAATAATGAATGAAATCTTCTTAATCCAAGTTTGTCCCGACTTCCTGGTCATTACATTCATGAAGCCAAGAACAATTCCCCTTGATTTTCATAGTTGTTGTTGTCGTACCCTGGCTAAAAGACTCCAGGGATCATCCAAACAGCCAAAGCACTTGAACACTATGGTACAAATGCATCAGCTGGGGATGAGAACATTACGTGTGTGACCGTTTTTGATTACCCCGCCACGTGGGCAGCCACACTCCGACTTCGGGGGATGATTTTCATAGTCAATACATGTCTCGAAATTGTCATTACCTACCAACATCCATGAAATGAAAAACTATGCCGATGACAACCTATCAATCCTAAACCAGGACCCCTTTTTGCAGCGGAAAAAATCAGTTCTGTTGTTTACAGGCAGAAAAACAAAACTGGGCCCTTGAGTTAACCCCTTGACTGCCCTGGCACGAATGGCGTTCGAGATGGTTTCGGGAAAGCTGTGTGCCCTTGCTCGAACGGCGTTCGAGATAATTTCATCATCAAAATTCGGCGATTTAAAGAAGGGAGGCAAGGACAAAAAATGGTTTTAAACGGTTGCAGGGACCCTAAAGGACGGTTTCTTCCCTTTCGCGGGTCAGCTGACTGACCGGCTCGCGTCCATTCGGTCAATAACTTCGGCAAAGTTCGGAGAGTTATTATCGGTTGAAGATGGCGAGTCGAGCAGGCAGTTCGATCAGGCGCGTGCCGTTTTCAAACGATCTAATGCTCTTGAAGTGCTTCAAGAAGTTATCCGAGACCGTGAAAGCGATGACGAAGACTTCAAAGAAGTGGAATGAAGCGATTCGGAGGAGGAATAAAGTGATTACAATCAACACCACCCTTTGCTATCGGAGGTTAGTGTTGATGACGAAGCTGATCCCGACTTCAAACCGAGCGATACCAGCGCCAGTGGGGCCGAATCGGAGAGTGACGAGCCGATTCCGTGTATGTCGAGTACCCCCTCCCTCCTTTCGTGAGAGGTCGGGAGGAGAGTCGAGGAAGGGGAGGGGGTTTTGGACAACGGCGAGGGTCCGGTGTGAGGGGGCGTGGCAGAGGAAGAGGGCGTGGCACTCGTCAGTCGGAACTCGTTTCAGAATGGACAGAGGCCAGTGCTGATTGCCCAAATCTCGACCTTCCTTTCACGGGTGACCCAGGTATCAAGGTAAACATTGGCAATTTCAAGCCCATGGATGTGTGTGTGTGTGTGTGTGTGTGTGTGTGTGTGTGTGTGTGCTTGTGAGTGTGTGTGTGTGTGTGTGTGTGTGTGTGTGGTGTTTGTGCAGGCTGTGTGTGTGTGTGTGTGTGTGTGTGTGTGTGTGTGTGTGTGTGTGTGTGAGAGAGAGAGAGAGAGAGAGAGAGAGAGAGAGAGAGAGAGAGCAGTGCTTGTGTATGGTGTGGGTATACATTGTGTGTTGTGGTGTTTGTGTAGTGTTTGTGCATGGTGTGTGTGTGTGTGTGTGTGTGTGTGTGTGTGTGTGTGTGGTGCTTTTGCATGTGGTGCTGTGTGTGTGTGTGTGTGTGTGTGTACATGTGTGTGTGTGTGTACATGCGTGTGTGTGTGTGTGTTTGTGTGTGTGTTGCATTTGAATATGGTGCTTGTGCACAGTGTGTGTGTGTGTGTGTGTGTGTGTGTGTGTGTGTGTGTGTGTGTGTGTGTGTGTGTACCCAAATGTGTGTCAGTCAACTATAACTTGCATTTACTGGCAGTAGTGTGGGATCCTGTCCATAGGTTCTGTGTTGTGGTGTATTCTCTGCGACACCAGTGTATTTTTCAGTTGTTAGTGTGCTTTCATCATCTGTGGTGTGGCCTTTTGTAGCTCAGTCCTATCTTTAGCAGTCTCTGGTTGTTGTTGTTTTTGGGGGGTGGTTGGTTTTGCAATGTTTTATTTATTACCTTCTGTGGTACTGGCTTTTTATCAAACGCACTTAGTTCATGAGTGAACCAAACCACATGTGTGAAAGAAAACTGACAGAATAATTGGAAGTTACACTTAGTGTTGTTATTGTTAGTTCATCTCTGCTGAACAAGACCAATTCCCAAGAGGCTTGCAAGATGTGCAGACTGATGCTGTGGATAATGTTCAATTCCCTTCTTCTTTCCCACGTTACCTGGGCTGGATTGCCCCCTATGATATGGGTTGCTAAACATTTTATGCATTGTCAAGCTTTATTGTGAATACAGATGTTTGTCTGAAGTTCAAAGGATACTAACACCAGTTTTTGTGGTATTTCATTGTGATTTTAGTGCTATAGTTTTGGTTATGTTCTGAAAGTGTCTGTTTTTCAAACAAAACATTCATCATTATATATATTTTTGGTCTACTCATTACAAACAAAATCAAACTATTGTGATATCTGGTTGTAGGCAAGGATATAACAAGAAAATTTTCCAAGTATCTAAGATATATGTCAAGAATTGAAAGAGCACTGGGCATATCAGTAAACCTACCTAAGAAAACAAAATTGTGTCCCTTGATACCTGGATTGTACTGTACCCCAGAAATGCATAAATTTATCATATAAAACAACAATTGTGGGTTGTAAATTCACTACCAAATATTTACACAGGTGTTCAGTAAACACTAAAACCACTTTAGGCTGGGTTTGTATGTGCTTTGTTTTGCTGCTGCGGGTTTTTGTATGCTTGCAAAATATAATTTTTTTAAAAAAAGTTGAATTATAAGATTTTTTATTATACTCAGAATGAACAAAATCAAATATTATTTGCAGGTATTATAGCCCTGGGTATGAGAAGAAAACATGCCAAACATCTAAGAGAGATCTCCATAAATAAATGAGCACTGATCAAATTAGTGAACCTACCGCAAAAAGTCAAATTTTGCTCCGGTACACAGAAGTGCAAAACTGATACAAAATAGCGGCAATCAAGGGGTTAAAACCATCCTGCCAACCATCGATAACTACATTCACAGGTGATTTTCAGATTTTTGGAGGCTGTATTTCTACAGCTTTTTTGGCTTTAGGGCTGCCATTTGTAAGGTAAAATACAGCCTCCAAAAAATACAGTAAGTTGGTGCTCTCAGCTGTACCTCTTTTTTTGAACAGCACAACTTTCCTGACCTGACATGCAATTTTCAGATTTTAGCTGATAAAACGAGGTACAGCTGAGAGCACCAACTTACTCCTCTTCATTCATTTGTCCCAGATCAAAAACATTAAAAAATTTTAACAAAGCATATAAATACAACAAAAGAATTTTTTTTAAGTCATGAGGTAAAAACGCTGTCATGCAGGTAGTTAATGTCCATTCTAGACAGGCTGCACGATTTTCACTGAAAGGTAAGTGCCAACACACACACACACACACACACACACACACACACACACACATTGTGACCAGCCAACAACTGTAAAAAGAATTTCAAGAAAAAGGCTTGAGAGTGATCTGCAAAAGCAGAAAAACAACAGCAGAAAAAAGAGAGAGAGAGAGAGGGAGGGAGAGAAAGAGAGAGAGAGGAATGCACTATTTTTACAGCATATAAAGAGAGACAGAAAAGTGGACATTCCTTGCACAGGTCTACCAGTAACTTTGAGAGCATTTGTACAAAATGAGCCCCTAGCATCTCCAATGGGACACATTATTGGTTGCACACAATGTCAATTCAAACAGAAACTAAACAAGACAATCCATAATGTCGCCAAGTAAGTCCTACACTTGAAAACAATTTACAAGTTCAGAATACCTCAGTCTGACAATTTCAGGAGCAACCCAAGTTGCCTGCCCTAATAGGAAGAGCATAAACTCTGTCCCATATTTCCAGGCACAAGTGGCGACCAGATATGCTCTTTCCATCTCCATAACTACAGTACATAACATTTAGTTTAAGAGGTATGCATGTGTATCCGAGTCGGAGTGTGTGTATATACATGTGCGCATGCACGTGCTTGCGCGTCCTGTGTGTGTTTCTGAGCATGTGTGAAAAGAATATAAACACAAGCTACAGGGTTCTTATCATGGGGGTATGTCATACACTGAAATTAAAATAAAAAAAATAACATACATGAAAAACATAAAAGGGTATAAACATGTAAAGTAAACTACAGGGTTCTTATCATGGGGGTATGTCATACACTGAAATTTAAAATAAAAAAAACATACATGAAAACATAAAAGGGTATAAACATGAAAAGTAAATTAATCAAAGGCTGTGAAGGGATCTCGTTGCAATGATTTCAACTGAAGAACTGAAAAGATGATCGTGTGTTAGCTAGAACACATACACTTCTATGAAATGTGCTCTTCCTTCTCTGTTCATCAGTCGGCCAATCAGCAAAAACATCTTGTTATTTGGATGCGAAACTACCAACAGATTCCTGCAATTTGCTTTCTTTCAGCATCAGAATGAAACACACACAAAATAAATATGCAAGTTAGACAAAGGTAAAAGTGGCAAAAATAACCAAACGAGGCACAATACATGGTCCATAATCAGGTTCTTCCAATAATCAATCAGAAATCTTACTTAAAGAGACTTACAAAACCATCACCGCTGACTTGAAATCAGCACTGGAGACCAACAGCAAGGTTTTCCTACTGTAATATGTGATGGACTTTCACAGGCTTACGTTACATTCAATGAATTTTCACATGGAAAATTTGCACAACACTGAAAGCTTGCACTCTTTTCGCCACAGTTGGAACTGGAAACTTGAAGCCATCAGTACTTCACTATCAAACACGCCAAATAATACTGATCATCTGTGTGCGTCAAAATCAAATCAAAGCCAGTTGTCAGCAAATTAACCATGTTCATGTCAGTGAAGAATCCTGTTCCATGTTGCAGACGACATGGTCCAGTTCAAGGTAAAAAAAAAAAAACATTTTAATTAAAAAAAACTTAAACAGTAAACAGTGACACACATTAAAAAAAACACATACATATACAATCATAGTAAATCTCATTGATTAAAATCACTTAAGGTATAACCATTTCCATGTAAAACCCCCAAGAATTTTTTGTTGGGGGAATGAAAACCCCTTCCAACTGGGCTATTACTATAAACCTCACATTTTCAATCATGTGAAACTCTGAAACTGGGTCAATGGACAAACAGTTTTAAGAAAGTTCCTACACTTCTACTGAGCAAAACTAAACATTACAGAAGTGACACAAACTGAGCAGGGACAGATGGGGATGTGGATGGGTGGGGGTCGGGGGTGGAGAAGGAAGCCAAGTGGGGTGGATCACTTTTTTTCTGGCCAGTGAAAATCTCCGTCTTTTTAAAGCTCAGTCTCCAGATCATCTGGTTGAATGACCCATGTCAACCACCACCTGGTCATTACCCATGCTGTCTTGTCTTTTGAATACTTATCAGCAATTTCAAATTATTTCTGTCTATTGTGTCTTTTACACCACATTGCTTTTAATATCATCCATTTTTTGTTGTGTATCATTTCACTGTGCCACTTACAAAAGAATCAGAACCACCAAGCAAGTCAATGCAGCAATATTTCACATGCAGATGGCTACCTAGTCATCAAGTGCTAGAAGCAAATCCATCAACCTGCATTAAATGCAATTCTGTAAGTGAATGAATCTCTGTGTGTGTGTGTGTGTGTGTGTGTGTGTGTGTGTGTGTGTGTGTGTGTGTGTGTGTGTGTGTCTGTTCACAGTTTGTAAGCAGCTTGTGCAAATTTATCCATACAAAACTGAACAGAATAAAAAAAGAAAACATGTATGTCTCATACAGGTGTCTTGTATGCTCTTTTACCATCTACAAGTAAGTGACCTCACATTTCTCATACCGGCAAAGACTACGTCAAAGTGTTTGTAACAGAAACAAGTCAATATTTTTCCTACCCGAGCAAAAAAACAGAGAAAAAAGAAAAGAAAAAATGTACAAACTAAACCGCAGACATGGCCTTGTTTCAAATCACTATTTATGTCCACAAAATATTGAAAATTGACAACAGCCGGAAACTATAATGCATATATTCATGAAATCAATTTCAGTTTACTGCCTGATAACCGTAACAAGTCGCGATGAAATTAAAAAATGTTTTAACAAAACATGTAAATGATATCGCATCTGTCTGTAACTAACATGGCACCAATCTGCAAAATAACATGCCACATACTGTAAGTAATTGTTAAAATGGCATGACATCTTTGAAGCATCAACCTGTAACTGTTTGCCCCTATTCATCCATCTGCCATATTCTGCTTATCTTCTGATCTGCTTTATTGACCCCTTCTCAACAGACCATGCATTTTGTTTCCATGTGGGGTATTTCACTGGATGTATTATACTGGATGCACTGTTTGAGGACAGCTGTATTTGCCGAAGTTGCCACCACTGTAAATCTGCTTTGATTCACTTTTATGTTATTAACAGATTTTTTTGGGCTCGCATCAACAATGAGTGAACTTTAAGATTTGTCCACTAACTTTTGGACAAAATTTCAATATCAAAAATAGTAAATTTAGTAACAGGGCATGAATACTTTAGGCAAATGCATTCCCAAAGGTTGGAACACGGAGTTCACTTTGAGCTGCCTGACCAAGCAAGTAAAAATTTTGACGACCAATGCAGTCTCATTTTTTTTTTGTGTAAAAAACCCGAATGCCGTGTGACAACCACCTGAATTTTCAGTAAGACAACCGCTTCAAGTTCCGGTTAGTCCAGTTATGTGGTAAAGGAGAACTGTGCTGCTGTCTAAGATGACACCCTGACTTACTGCTACTTAGAATACCAGTGGTAAAAGATTTCACAATCTACTATGCCTGTTGGACTGAGATAGTACTATTTTCTCACTCACGACGGTGAGAAAATAGTACTATCTCAGTCCTCTTCTACAAATTTACACTCGCACATGCATGCAACTTCACTGAAAGTAAAACTTCTGAAACCCCGGCAAGTGCAAAAGCCATCTCAACAAATAGTTTTTTGCAGTGATTTCAACTGTGCAAGTGAAAAAACGTTACTCTTGAGCTCCAACACAACATGCCGACCTGTTTTCAAAAGATTCTTTTCTTTTGCCTTGCAGGCGGGATACCCCTGCGGACACTGCCTGTAAATGACAAGCAGAGGAGTTTTGTGTGCATGACCATTTTTTATCCCCCCATTAAGGCACCCAAAAACTCATCTTCAGGGAAGTTTTAAAAAGATCATTACCATTCTTTCGTTTCAAGGAGACTCTATGTAACTAAATCCATTAAGTATCTCTGACCAAAAACAAATTGGGGGGAAAGGCTCCATGACAGGGACACCCTTTTCCCCATTCCTCCCGTAGCACCTACTTCCTCTGGAAAATATAAAAACCTGTTTTCTCCCTGTTTTAATACTTCATGCTCATTCATATATGCAGTTACTTCCCACAACAATGGTGTCAAATCTCAATTTCCATATTCTAGCTGACCGGGGATTTTTTCCAAGTAAAATTCACTGATTATCACCAAATGACACATCATTCACACCGTCCAGAAATTACACATCATTCACCCCGTCCAGAAATTGCACTTGTTGTGAGTAAACCCTGTTTAAAGAATTAAAAGTCACCTAACTCTCTATATAACATACATATTTGCACAAATTAAAAAAGGGTTCATAACTCATTTTTGCAGACAAGTTTCAACATAATTATCATCACTATTTTCTAAACGCATTTCCAGACAATATGTGGTACAGATATTTTCCCTGAATACATCTGACAGTTTTTCAAAGGGCTGACTTTGACACAAATCCATAGAAGGTCCTCTGTGTTAAAATGACAAAATTGCCAAAGTTGGTACTGACCCAAAACCAGTGGGGCCTACAGTGCTCAATTCAAGTTCTTTGAAGTAGAAATATTTGGTACTTTTCCCTTCAGCCACAAAATACCACAATATTTTATAACTTTGGGCATATGTACTGACTCTACACGACTGTCTTTTTTTACAAGGCCCTTTCCCTTTTCCACTGACCAAAAAGTGGGTGACTGTTGCTAAAATAGGTCACCAATAGGTGTATTTCCCATCTTTCAAATGAGAATATGCCCCCAATGAAAATTTTAAAAATTGCTTCACTTCTACAATGTGTCCAATGACATAAAGCAAACTAAAATGCCAGGGACATACAGAGAGTGGTTTAAAAAATGTACAACTAAAACCCATTTTTAAATTTTTGTTCACAAACACGTGTTCTTTCCAGAAATAGATTTTAACTGAAGAGGAGCCTACGGCAACATGGACAATAATTGTAATGAAGATGTTGCCAACGAATGGTTTTTGAATCACAAATGGACAATATAACGCCATCTACCCATGACAGAAATTCTAAACGTTCAAAGACATCTACATGCTCGGTATTACGGCATTTTGTGTCATGTTTGCTTGAACATGCCAAACCACCATGACATTGCGTTATGGGAAAAATTCACACTGCGCCCCCGCCTACATGCCGAAAGAGATGCATTTTAAAATATATATGCTTCACTGCTTCTTTTGACATGAATACAAACTAAACTCCTTGCTTGTGAATTTAAACACACAATTCATTCCTGAACAAAATATTTCATCTGAAAAGCGATCGAGACATGTCCGGGGCCCAAAGTGCTGTGCACGTTGAGAACGACATGTCGGACTGAAATAACAGGCCCAAGTAGGAAGTGATTATTTTTGTTTATGTGGCCAAATATAACTATCATTTTTAAGGCCGCTTAGACAAACAAAAACCACAACCAATCTGCCCATTCAAAGGAAAACGGAAGTGTCCGAAATTTGCTCTTGAACGGGTGAGGATTTTTGTCTGATGTTCATTATCTTTCGTCCCTCGAGTCCTTTTTGGACTTTTACAATGATGTTTTGAAAGATATCCTTTTAAATAAACAAAAGAAACATATCAAATGTAAGAACAAATACTATATATTCAATACATTGTCAGATATGAATGAAATGTTTGTAAAAACAAGGTTGATGGTGGCTGTTTTATTTATTACTAAAATAGGCTATCTAGCTCCCGTCCCTTTTAACAGGGTTTACGATCGTCAAATTCGTTGGTTTTCGGATAACTTCGGGTTCAATTTCGCTCCGACTGCCTGTCCCGGATTGTTAATTTCGGTAACCACAACTGCAAAATTCCAAAACTACGCTTTGGTCATGTCTTCTTTTTTTCAGTATCCTCATCTCCTTTCCAAAATTTATAAAAAAAAAAAAAAATTAAGAAAGGGGGCTAGTACCTCGCTTTCAAAAAAACTATAGTACAGATGACAAGTAAATTGGGCACCACTGAACAGTCTCTTGCAGTTTCAGACCTAAAATGGGACAAGACCAAAACTAAAACCATTGTTGCTAATTTTGTTTTCCCTTTTTTTTTTTTTTTTTTTTTTTTTTTTTTTTGGGGGGGGGGCCTTGTTGGTTTGTTTTTGTTTGTGTATTTCGTTTCAGTATTTTTTATTTTTTTTTAGGGGAGGGGAGTGTTGGTGCACTTTCCACTTCGTTTGGAACCTTCTGTGCCATTGATCTCGCTTTGTGTCTCGGTTTCTCCTCAACCTCGCCGTGACTTCAGTCCCGATCTGTCTCTCAGCGTGCGTGTGTCCTCAACTTGCGTGCGCGTGCACACGCGCGCATGTGGGGGTGTGTGTGTGTGTGTGTGTGTGTGGTGTGTGGTGCGTGCGTGCGTGCGTGTGTGTGTGTGTGTGTGTGTGCGTGCGCGCGCGCGTGTGTTCGTGAAATCTGTATGCGTGTGCATGTTACTCTGTGTGTGTGTGTGGTGTGTGGTGTGTGTGTGTGTGGGGTTGTGGGTGTGTGTGGTGTGTTGACATGGTATATGTGTTTTTTATAAGCTTTTACGTGTGTATGGTCACCGTGTGTGACTATGCCGCGCCCGCGCCCACGCCTGCATGCGAGCGTGTGTGTGTGTGTGTGTGTGTGGTGTGCGTGCGTGCGTGCGTGCGTGCGTGCGTGCGTGTGTGTGTGTGTGTGTGTGTGACAGTCCTTTAGAATGGACTCAAAATTTCATCAAATGAATGTTATGTATTACGGTCCTTTCAAAAACGGGACTGTATGTTATTCTTATAATATAAATGGATCCCAGTGCTTTAGTACCGATTTTACCCAGGGGAGTTTCCTTTCCTCTGTTCTTTTCTGCATCAAATTTTCAGGCCCCAAAAACCCAGAGTATACACTTTCACAACTTTCGATGACGCTTCCTGCCCCTTAAAATTCGTGTGAATAAATCCACTATTTCCGTTCGAAAGAACCGAAATTTCTGGGAGTTATCTTTGATCAAAAACTTAACTTAAAAAGTCACATCTGGCACTTGAATACTTCTTGTCAGAAAACAATGATCACTGACAGTTTGTGGCACAAACTAATCGGGACACTGGAAGAAAACTGTTCTCCATCTTTACAGGGCTCTCTCCACTCCAAATTGAACTATCGTTGTGTTGTCTACAGTTTTACCAGACCTTCCTACTTTAAAAATTGGATTCCATCCACCCCAATGGTTTCGACTCTGTTGGGTGCACTTCGCATCTCCAAGTATTACAGTCTGTATGCAGAGGTAGGGAAACCATCCCTCTCCAACCGCCGCTGAAACTTTCTTTCAACTCTTTTCCCAACCTTTTCTCTGAACCCAAGCACATGCTCGTGCTGGGGGGTTTTTTTTGCTTTGTTGTTGTTTTTGTTGTTTTTTGCTGAAAGTTCTCGGGAGCTCTGAAGACAACCCAAGTTCCATTCCACTCTTGGAAATTCGTTATTTTTCTTCATTGGAGCAGTACAAACAGACTTTTTCTTCATTGGAGCAGTGCAAGCAGACTTTGTCTTCATTGGAGCAGTGCAAACAGACTTTGTCTTCATTGGAAAGTGCAAACACACGTTTTCTTCATTGGGCAGTGCAAACAGACGTTTTCTTCATTGGAGCAGTGCAGACGTTTTCTTCATTGGAGCAGTGCAAACAGACTTTGGAGTCGTGTGTGATTCATCCGATTGTCTGACGACCCACCATGGACTTTCCTTGCCTCGGGGATCGCTATGACCTGGAGTCTTTTTGGCATAGATTCCACCAGCCCTTGATATCCATTCTTTTGAATAATATCTAGTAATGGCCCCATCAGATTCCACCAGCCCTAGATTTTTTCATTCTATCAAATAATATCTAGTGATGGCTTCCCAAAACTGAAAGGGGTGGGGGGGGGGGGTGATTGCTTCTGCTGCGTTTTGCGCAACAGTTCAGTCTCAGAGATGTTCTAAACACATTCCCACAGACAGTTCCATCAACACTGCTGAGCTAACAGCATTGGTCCTTTGGGACTTCAAAAGGTCTCTGAACGCAAACCTTAAGGACGTCCTCATCCTCTCTGAGTCTCTTTCTGCCTTGGAGGCCACTGTGGCCGTAACTTCAAGCACCTCAGTTGCCGAAATTGTTTGAACTGTACACCTCTCTGAATCTGATGATTACCAACATAGTTTTTACTGGGGGTTCGTCTGCTAGCAAATTTAAAACAATGAAGTGGTTTGGTCAACTTTCCCAAAAATGCCGCAAGTAAAGAGCTGAGGCAGATTCTCCCTTCCCCCCACGATCTAAACCCAAGCTCTGGGGTTACGGCAAAGACATCAGGCAAGAGGAATGGAACTCGCAGATGGAGAACGAACTTTTGCGAAGCCGTCAAAATCTTTATGACCTTTCTTTGTTGTTCAATCACTTTTGAATGTTTCAACTTCTCTCTAATTCTGTCTCTCGGGGCTTCGAGTAGTTTTTAGAGTACAAGCCTAAGGACCTTATCCCTGAGCCACTATGAGTATTTGAACTGTCCCCGGGAAAAAAAAAAAAAATTTTTACGAGTGAGTAGTGCATTTTCTTTTGTTGGGAGACCAGGTCTAATTCGAGGTAACAATAAAAATTTCTTTCGATAACTAGTTACGGAAAGTTGCTCCTCCATCACTAGTAAGAGAGAGGGTGGAGGTGAAATGTTAATATAACTCTTAACAGAGAAAACATTCCAAGTCCTTCCCTAGAGCACACACCGACCCACCCCAACTCGCGTCCATCTAGTCAGAATCGGGTTTAAGTCTTTGTGGTGGGCATTATGTATCACAGTTCTTAGGACACGCTGTAAGTGTACCGTGACATTAGAAACGATTAAAGTTGTTTGAGAATTCTACCCACAGCGATGGAGGACAGAGATGGTTGGAGGAAGCGGATCATGGACGTCCGACTGAGATCGCCAGACTGACTGATAATTTATTGTAGTTGATATTATGCACGATGTTCTTTTCTGTTACAAGTTATTTTGGAGAATACTATGCAAACACAGTCCTTTAGAAACGCTGTAAATTATCATATTGAACATTGTGTTTCGACATTTTTTTTAAAAACTGTTGTAAGTTTTTTATGTTGAACTTTATGTGCGACAGTTCTTCAAAGCCTGCTATGAGTTATTTACTTAACATTATGTCCGACAGTTCTTCCAAGCCTGTTTTGAGGTTTTTCCACTTAACATTATGTCCCACAGTTCTTCCAAGCCTGTTTTGAGTTATTCCACATAAACTTTATGTCCGACAGTTCTTCAAAGCCTGTTTTGAGTTATTCCACTTAAACATTATGTCCGACAGTTCTTCAAAGCCCGCTATGAATTTTCTACCTAACCCTTATGTCCGACAGTTTTTCAAAGCCTGCTATGAGTTATTCCACTTAACATTATGTCCGACAGTTCTTCAAAGCCTGCTATGAGTTATTATACCTAACATTAGTCCGACAGTTCTTCAAAGCCTGCTGTGAGTTATTCTACCTAACATTATGTCCCACAGTTCTTCAAAGCCTGCTGTGAGTTATTCTACCTAACATTAGTCCGACAGTTCTTCAAAGCCTGCTGTGAGTTATTCTACCTAACTTATGTCCCACAGTTCTTCAAAGCCTGCTGGGGAGTTATTCTACCTAACATTATGTCCCACAGTTCTTCAAAGCCTGCTGTGAGTTATTCTACCTAACATTATGTCCCACAACTCTTCAAAGCCTGCTATGAGTTTTCCACCTAAAATTATGTCCGACAGTTCTTCAAAGCCTGCTATGAGTTATTCCACCTAACATTATGTCCGACAGTTCTTCAAAGCCTGCTATGAATTATTCTACCTACCATTATGTCCGACAACTTTCAAAGCCTACTATGAGTTATTCCATTGGGAAAATTACCCGGACCCTTTGGGTTTGGGGGAGGCAACTCCCATGAGGGGCGTTTTCTAAATTAGAGAAGACAGGAACCTCTCTTTTAGCAAAGTCGTCGGCCACGCTGTACGTAGTTACGATGGAGTGATGAAATACGTCAACTTCGTTATGTGTCTTTGTTATTTGGGCCCCTTTGTCGTTTCCTTCAGCTGGAGAATTCGTGTGTAATCATCCGCTATCATGATATCTCTGATCTCAGTGGAGTAGGAGGGCGTGGGTGTGTGCGTGTGTGTGTTGTGTGTGGGTGGGGGGGGGGGGGGGGGGGGGGGGGGGGGGGGGAGGGGTCCTTTTGGACGTGACAAGACTTACCAAATAGAACCAGAATGTAACTTTTTCAGGAAAGAACCATAAAGGCCCATGTTTCAGACTATGACCGATGCCCACGGCGTCTGTTTAAAATGACGTCAGAAAAGGCTTGCAAGCACTTTGTGCCGGTTCTAGGCTACTGGGGCCCAAGAAAGAACGGACCTAGTTGGGGCCGCTACCGAAACAAATCGAGCAGACAAATGCGGATGATTTATCAGTTGGGAGAAAAGTGAAGCCAAACAGTTCCACCATTATTACAATAATAACCTGACCAAAATTAACAAAGGGATAAAATAAAAAATAAAAAAAAGGGGGGGGGGGGGGCATGTTTGAGAGGAGAGAGAGAGAAAAAAAAAGGGAAATGAAAAAGAGGGCGTTACAATGTACATATGAATCTTTCACTAGTCGCATCTAGGGCCTTTATAGTCCTTTGGAAAAAAAAATAACTTTCATATGACCTGTCTAGTTGCATATAGGGGCCCATCATAGTCCATCTTAACAACATAAACGTTTTCCGTTTTGCCTACCAAGAGGTCTTTCGTCGTGGATAAAGACACATCAAAAGGGGCATCGCTGATTGAGCAGATCATTTCCCTTTGGGATCAAATGGAGATTATGTACCTCTGTATTGATGTGGTATCCCCAACAATGCTGTAGGAACATCAATGCCTCTAGATTTCATAATAAACTGCTAAAATTTCAGGGAAGAAACTCACGCGTATTGAGGGATAGTGCGGAATGGTGGTTTGGGGATGGTGATGGTGATGGTGATGGTGTGTTGTGTGGTGTGTGTGTGTGTGTGTGGTGTGTGTGTGTGTGTGGTGTTAGAGGGGGTGGGTGGGTGGCGGCATGACACTCTCCGACATCCTTTGAAAAATGCAGTAACTGTATTAAAAAGAACTTTCATGCTAGTTTTAAATCAATGTCTGTCTGTCTGTCTGTCTGTCTCTGTCGTGTGTGTGTGTGTGTGTGTGTGTGTGTGTGTGTGTTGTGTTGTGCTGTGTTGTGGTTGTGGTTTTTGTTGTGTGTGTGTATGTGTGTCACTGTTGTGTGTGTGTGTGTGTGTGTGGGTGTGTGTGTGTGTGTGTTGTGTGTGTGTGTGTGTTGTGTGTTGTGTTGTGTTTGTGTGTGTGTGCGTGTGTGTATGTGCGTGTGTGTATGTGCGTGTGTGTGTGTATATGTGTGTGGTGTGTGTGTGGGGTGTGTGTGTGTGTGTGTTGTGTGTGTTGTGTGTGTGTGTGTGTGTGTGTGAGAGTTGTGTGATATGTGTACGTTTAATATA
Organism: Conus ventricosus; assembly: GCA_018398815.1. Lineage (NCBI taxonomy): Eukaryota > Metazoa > Mollusca > Gastropoda > Neogastropoda > Conidae > Conus > Conus ventricosus. The sequence continues at coordinate 8,008,790 of CM031599.1, read as the reverse complement.
TATTTAGTTTCTTCTTGTTTTGTGTAGTTTTGTCATTTTTCCTCTTGGTTTTCCGCTGTTCTTCATCTTCTTCTATGTTTCTCTCTCTCTCTCTCTCTCTCTCTCTCTCTCTCTCTCTCTCTCTCTCTCTCTTTTCTCTCTCTCTCGATGTTGCTCTCGTTGTGTTGGAGGGTTAGCTAACATGTATAGGAACGCATCCTTCCTCCCCACACAACCTACACGTACGTTTTTCTCCTGTTTTTATGTTTTTATTTTCTTCTAACCCCCCCCCCTCTCTCCTTCTCTCTCTGATGATTCGTTGTGTAGGAGGGTTAGCTAACATGTATAGACAGCATCCTTCCTCCCACACACACCTACATGCATGTTTTTCTCCCGGTTTTTATGTTTCATTTCCTTCTTCCCCCCCCCCCCTCTCTCTCTTTCTGTGATGATGATGATGAAGTGCTTAGAATTAGTTAGAGAGGCAGCATCTTCCCTCCTTCACCCCACACACCTATCATTTCTTCTCCCTCCCCATTTTCCTCTCCACCGGCCTCCCCCCCCCCCCCCTCCACACACACATACAGAGGCACACATAACACACACAACATGGACACTGCCACACACGCATGCACCCCCTACCCCCCCAGCCATCCCCACCCCAACGCGCGCGCGCACACGCACACACACACCACACACACACACACACACCCCACCACACACACACAAAACACACACACACAATCTTACGCACGCGGGCATGCACACTCTTGCACTCATCCTTGAACAGTTTCGACTGACGTCCCACCCTTTGGGTTAAGGCTGTGTCAGACCAAATAATGACATAGTGAATAAGTGGGGTAACGTTTGTTCCCAGAAGAAAACCTAACACAGAGTAACTTTTATTCAAGACTGGCACAGCCTTTTAAACTTGAATAAAGTGAGACAAATACATAGACGAACAATCTAATAGTGGGGGAAAAACAAGCGCAGACCAACAATTGAACTGTCTCATAGTAATGACTTGGCAAAGTTTTGGAGGAGGGGGTGGGGGTGGGGTGAAGATGGAGAAACTGGGAACATGAAATTAAGAAAATATATTACAGATATGAAAACTCTTCACTAGTTGCATAAGGGAACCTTTTTTGTTTATTGTTTACTGTTCCCTGCCTCATTTCATTTCATTTCATTTCATTTACAAGTACGTTGCCGATCATTACCGCCAGGCTGAACTGAGATGGGCGTTTACCATGCACGTGTGCGCTCTTTCCAGCTGCCACCTTCATATTCATAACCAGCCTCCACCTCCCTCCTACCTCCCACAGTGGGGACAGAAGTAGATAGATATAATAATTTTTGCAGCTGAGGCTCAAAAGAAGCCCCAAACTCGATGACCACTTTGGCGGACTAGTCCACATCAGTATGGGCTACACTATAGGCAACCATAAACATACTTCTTAGCTTGAGCCACTGTGAGTTGCCGTGAGCCTCGGGGTATAGCTGAATAAATGAATGAATAACACACACACACACACACACACACACAGCGTCTGGGGCACGTCAACAGCTCATGCTGACAACCTTTTTCAAGGTAAGCTTTAGCAGCTCACTGAGCCCCTTGACACAAACACGATCGCAGTGGCCACTCCCACGAGAAGCCCTGGCAGTGCGTCGAGGACTGGATGTGACGCAACGACACAATCACATGACACGAGTGCGTGTATTTATCAGAATAAACTACAGCTGATACCTTGTGCTCATATGACCTTTGGTATTGGGCTGCTCTGTTGACCGACTTTACCAACCCAGCGACGGCTGTGGGGGGTAAAAGTGGTTTAGAGCTTGACGCGTGCGAGTCATGTGACTCGGTCATGTGATTTTAGTGCACCCACTAAACTGACGGATCTCAGCACTCACACGCTGGCGACGAAGCAAGAACTGGTTGAATTTAACAAGCCAGTCCATCAGAGACGTTGACTCGTTTTTCAGATTCGAGCAAGACACAGAAGAGAGTGAGTCCATCATTGACTAGTGTTTATTTACAGCATGTCGTCGCAATGCTTATTAATTTTCGTCTCTATCACGACACTGTTGACTCTTTCATCACCATTTTCAATGTTTTGTGTCATTAGTTGTTGTTCATCAGGAAACGCTCGTTGCAACGTTACGATGCATGTTTGTCATTTAGTCGGTTGGTCTTTTGATCGTCTTTAACTAGGTCTACTTCTGAACTCAATAAGACTAGATTTACGATCCTTTGTTTTTTTTTAAAATTATTTTTAGTAGGTACTCTGAAGTCTCGTGTACTAGCACTCTCCGCCCACTTTCCCTCAGCACCCTCAAATCAGTGATCACCCTTTACCCCCATCATCACCTTTCTCGCCCAGTAGCGACTTGAGTGAATATGGGAGGACTGTTAGTTGTCAAGGTAGAGGTCTTGAAGGAGGCGATACAGGTGCAAGATAAAGGCACAAACATTATATGCACAGTACAACTTAATGACATTTTGTGCATAATCAAAATACCGACACACTCACACACACACACACACACACACACACATGAGCACAAACACATGTATGTTTTGTAGGTTACTGGGCCAGGTAACATGCGTTATGACCAAAGGGTGAGCTGAACATCTGATAATGTCTTATATCACAGTAAATAGTCTGATGTCATCAGTGTCCAGCATGATGTGCTGGTTTACATTAAATACATAATGATGCACTGTTTTTGGTATAGCAGTTCAGTATCTGTGGTATCTGTCCAACAAATATAGATGAACTATTTGGATTTTGTGCATTTTTAGTTCATTTTTTGAATTGTTATTTTGAAAGCCACTGTGACATTGTGACACTCTACTAGCTATGCTAATAGGCTAGAATGAGTGTAGGGTCACAAGGAATTCCTTGAGTGATTAGAAAGGATCTGTCAAATCAAGAGTCAGTCACTGATTTGAGTGAAACATTTGCTTCACTTACTCATATCATAGAAAGGCGTCTATCAAATAAAGTGACAGTCAGCCACTGACTTGAATTAAACATTTGCTTCACTTATGTGGAAAGAATGATGGGTGATTGACACTAAACATTTGCTCTGTTACTCATATGAAAAGAATGATTTGCTACAGTCATTGCAGTGCATCATGGATGTCATAATCTTAAACAAGAGAGCATCTTGCCTAATGTACAATTTTACAATGTATGTGTTGTGTCCTTGATGAAACGGAAAGTAGAACCAGAGTGGTCCCCCCTTACCGGACAAGCATATATGGATTTACCCAGAATGCAAGAGAGCAGGAAAAAAGATGGCAAGAAAAATAAATACCTCCAACCGTCACCCTCAAGTCTTTGAAACCCTTATGCATGGATGTGTTCACACACACACACTGCAAGCCTCACAGACACTAAATCTGGCGACGAGTGATCTACTGAAGCTACAAGCTAGCTTGAACCCAACCTCAAGTGACACTGTAAGTCGTTTTAGTTTGTCCTGAACTTTTCGACCACGTAATCACGATCAGTCTTTACGTCATACAACGTTGAGTCATTGAACTGTAGTGTTGGAGTTACACAGTGACTGTAACGATGTCAAACTTGCCGAATTTTGAACGTTTTGTTGTGCATGGGGAAGAGAATACAGCAGGCACTCGTTGGCGGAAATGGATAGGCAAGCTAGAAAACCTGATGACAGCAATGAACATTACAAATGATCAGAGAATGAAGGCTCTGCTGCTCCACTATGGCGGTGATGACATTTTCGAAATTCATGACGCCATGACAGATGAAGAAAAGGGTATAGGTGCAACTGACGATGAGGGCCATGCATTGAGTACAAGACGCTCAAAGAATCATTCACTGCATATTTCACCCCCAAAAAGAACACTTCATTTGAGACTTTCAAATTTAGGCAAACAGTGCAGAAAGCAATGAAAACCATTGACTCTTTTTACACTCGACTCAGAAGCTTAGCAGCTAACTGTGACTTCCATGATTGGACAAAGAAATTCTGTCACAAATAATTCAAGGATGTACGTCATCACGTGTTCGTCGCAAGGCTCTCAAGGACAACCTCACCCTGAGCAGGTCTTGGATGAAGCCCGCAGTTTTGAACTTTTAGAAAGTAGAGCCAGTGCCATAGAAAGCTCTGCAGCTGCCAACGCCATTGCTGGTGAAGATGTTGACTGTGCTGCCTATTCAGTCAGAGGTGGTAGACGCCTGAGACGTGGTCAGCGCTCCAGAGGTTCAGGTCACATCCAGCAGCCAATACAGGTCAACAACCGGCCCACAGCTCATATCGTGGTCGCCCTGCCTATGGCCGCAACCCCAGATCCAGCCGTGGTTCCCGCTATCATACTTCAAATCAGAGCGACAACACTGTGCCCTGCCGTTACTGTGGTGGCCCAGTGACTCATACCTATGTCCTGCAAAGGGGAAAGAGTGTCGGCTCTGCAGAAAGCCCAATCACTTCGCACGTGTCTGTGAGTCTGCCCAGAGCCAGAAGATAAGGCAACTTGACCATATGCACGTTCACACAGCCGCTGACAATGCAGACAGCTCCAGCGAAGAGATTTTTAGCATCTCCGAAAAGCGTGCATCAAAAGCGTCAATTGTTGATGTGTGCCTAGGTGGCACCGTGACCAGCTTCATCATCGACACAGGGGCGACGGTGAATATTGTCACAATAGACACATTCAAGAAGCTTGCCAACAGTGAGACATTGTATGGGCCTTGCCGAAGGTCTACGCCTACGGTTCGAAAACGCCACTTCCAGTCAAGGGCTGCATACAGACGAACATTGCCTACAAAGAAAAGCAAACGCGCGCAAAATTCTATGTAGTGGAAGCTGAAACACCGACAATCTCCTCAGCGCAGACACAGACCCAAGCGCTCAACATCGTTCAGTTCGCCTGGCCTCCAAGACATCGACAGCATCATTGATGACTTTCCAAGCCTATTTGATAGAAAATCAGGGAAAATCGAAGGTGTTCAAATCAAGCTGCACATCGACGAGTCTGTGCAGCCTGTGCATCAACGACACGAGACGCATCCCCTTCCACATACGAAAAGACGTGGAACGAGAGTTGGAACGACTAGAGAAAGACGACATCATTGAGAAGGTGTCTGGCCCAACACCGTGGGTTTCCCCGACCGTAGTAGTCCCCAAGAAACAGGGAGGTGTTCGTCTATGCATCGACATGCGAGAAGCAAAAAAGGCTATCCAGAGGGAAAAGCACCCCATGCCGACCATAGATGAACTGATCGCCGACTTGAATGGGTCCACCGTTTTCAGCAAATTAGACCTGTCAGGTGCATACCACCAACTACAACTACACCAGACAGCAAGTATATCACAACATTCTCTACACATGTTGGCCTTCGGCGGTACAAAAGACTTTTGTTCGGCGTAAACGCAGCAGCTAAAATGTTTCAAAACGCCATTGCTGAGTCCTACAAGATATCCCAGCGGCCAGAAATTTGAGTGATGACATCATCGTGCATGGTTGCCACGGAAGGTGAGCATGACGAAAGCCTTCGGAAGACCTTGAACAAGCTGAACGAAGTTGGCGCTAAGCTGGAACCGTGGAAAATGTGTCTTTTCGGTGAAATGAACTCACTTTCTTCGGCCATGTGTTTGGCCAGAATGGTGTCTCAGCAGATCTGGAGAAGATTCAGACAATTGCCCAAGCTCATCCTCCTCAATCTGCAGCCGATGTGAGGTCCTTTCTTGGAATGACGCAATACGTTGCCAGGTTCATCCCAGGCTACCTACAATTACTGAGCCACTGAGACAGCTCACTAAAAAAGGACACTGTCTGGGTCTGGGACACCCCTCAGCAAAAGGCCTTCGATGAAACTGAAGTGTGCATGACCAGCGCACGCGTCATGGCTTACTTCAGCCCCCACAAGCAAACGGACATCCTGGTAGATGCCAGTCCAGTGGTCTTGGAGCCATCATGACCCCAAACGGGCTACCGATCTGCTACGCCAGTCGTGCATTGACGGACACTGAGAAGAGGTACTCGCAACAGAAAGAGAAATGTTGGCGATAGTCTTCGGTGTCGAGCACATTCATCTGTACATTTTCGGATCCCCATTTGTGCTACCACACAGATCACAAGCCTCTGATAGGAATTCTGAAGAACCGAAAACCTGCAATGCTCAAATTGAACGCCTACGCCTTCGTCTCCTGCCCTACGAGATGGATCTACGGTACCGTCCTGGCAGAAATGAGCAAAACCCAGCTGATTTCATCAGCAGACATCCCACATCTGAGCCCAGAAGAGAGAACGCATCAGAGGCGTACATCAACTACGTTGCCCAGATTGCATTCCCAAGGCAATGACTCAAGCAGAAGTTCGAGAAGCTGTCCTGCAAGATGATACACTACAGGAAGTGGATGACAGCGGTGCAGACAGAAAAGTGGCACTCCCCTGACATAAAGGCTTTCGCCCGCTTCAAAGATGAACTGTCTGTACATGATGGACTTTTGCTCGAGGCCATAGACTGGTAATCCCACAGCAACTTCAGCAGAAAGTCATTGACATTGCCCATCAGTCCCACCGGGGAGTTGTCAGAACAAAACAACATCTCCGGGAGAAAGTATGGTTTCCTGGCATTGACAAGAGCGTCGAAGCATCTGTGAAGGCTTGTATCCCATGCCAGTCCTCACACCCAGGTCCCTCTAAGCGAGACCCCATACTTCCCACCCCCCATCCCCTCCAAACCCTGGTCCCGCCTGGCAATGGACTTTGCTGGCCATTTCCCTCAGGTGATTATCTCCTAGTCCTGATCGATGAATACAGTCGATACCCTGAAGTGGAAGTCGTCGGATCAACTTCATACAAGACTGTAACTTCCAAAACTGGAGACCATCTTCGCACGCCAAGGGCTTCCAGAGGTGATCAAGACAGACAACGGTCCCCCGTTCAGTGGAGCAGAATTCTCCACCTTCCTTGAACAACTTGGAATCCAACACAAGAAGGTCACTCCTTATGGCCTGAGGCAAACGGCGAAGCCGAGCGGTTCATGCGAACTCTCAACAAAAAACATCAGAGCCGCCACTGCAGCGAACCTGAACTGGAAGACCGGCTACCAGTTTTCCTGATGCAGTACCGTGCAACACCCATGCCTCTACCAGTATGTCTCCCTTTGAGGCGCTCACCTGCAGGAAAATGAACACTGGCTTTCCTGCCGTTGACGCCAACTACCACCCTTCCCCCACCACCCCGCATTGCTCTCCATGATGCAAAGAGCAAACGAAAATGACCTCATATACCAACGCCAAGCGACATGCCATGCCCATGATCTCCAGGTTGGAGATCACGTGCTGATCAAGCAGCCAAAGACCAACAAACTCACCCACCTTTCAACCCCAAACCCTACACAATCATGAAGAAGGGAACCATGCTCGCAGCCAGCGTGGTTCGCGGCAAGTCACCCGCAACTCATCACACTTCAAACGCATTCCCCAACCATCAACCGAGATGAGGACGCAGACAGCGAAGAAGAGGAGGAGAAAGATGAGATGACACCTCCAGTACCAGAACACCCACCAACTCCTGAGCGAGCTACGTCACAGCCGCTCATCGCCCAACTCTAGATCAGCGTAGACCTGCACCTTGCCTGGTCTTTGCAGTCCTGAACCTGGTCCTCACACTCCTGAACCTGGTCTTCGCACTCCTGCACCTGGCCTTCACACTCCCATGCCTGGTCATCGCTTTTCTGCACCTGGTCCTCAAGCTCCAGAGATGCCCTCAGCCCAGCCGATGGCCAGACCTGCCCGTGAACGCCGCTTGCCAGAACGACTATAAGGACTTCGTGCTGCAGCCGATCAAGCACTCGCTGTGTGACCGGAGATTCCAGTCTTTGATGTTCCAGGCTCCAGTACTTTGTTTGTGTTGAATTTTGGAAGTTAAGCCATATATACTCGCAGTCAAACATTCGTATACACACACAGAACATACAGGAGTTTTCGTTTGTGTTTTGAATAGTTTATTCTGACGGTTGTCGCAGTGAAATTACATTTGGTAATTATGTATGAGACTTTAACGGACGAGCTAATGTTAAACTTTGGTGCTAAAGTTTTCTACCACCGTGCAAAGTTACACTTTGAATTTTGAACATATTAATGATCCCGTCCATCAAAGAACATTGACTTGTTAGTAGTATTTGATCATTATATAGTTGAATGAGTAAGTTTGAATGACTCTAATGATATATAAGTTAACTGATGATTTAAAAGTTTAAGATCTTGCTTCTGGAGTCTGATGAAACTTTATTTGAACGTTGATAAAATTAATTTTTAATTTGAGACCCACAAATGTAAATTTTGAGTTGAAGTTTATAGTTTATGTTTTCCAGTGCGTTAAAAGAAAAATCTGTAATTAAAGTTGGGAGAGATGTTGTGTCCTTGATGAAACGGAAAGTAGAACCAGAGTGGTCCCCCCTTACCGGACAAGCATATATGGATTTACCCAGAATGCAAGAGAGCGGGAAAAAAGATGGCAAGAAAATAAATACCTCCAACCGTCACCCTCAAGTCTTTGAAACCCTTATGCATGGATGTGTTCACACACACACACTGCAAGCCTCACAGACACTAAAGTATGAAACAGGAGGCAGTGAGAAGGGGATCTTTTTTTTTTTCTTTCTTTCTGTGAACGCAGGCTGATACTCCTGCGGACACTGCCTGTATTGACAGGCAAGTGGAGTTTGTGTGTATGACCGTTTTTTATCCCACCATTGAGGCAGCCATACTCCAATTCAGGGAAGGTGCATGCTATGTGTAACGTGTCATCCATACCAACAGCCAAACTGGCTTTCTATTCCGACAGTTGGTGATGGGAATTTTACGGTGTGTGCAAGATGTTGCGCGTGCGTTCACATACGGAACCTCGGTTTATAGTCTCATTCGAAGGACTGTATGGGGTATGGAGTCAGAACCAATGTTAACTCCGAGGGAAAAAATCCCCCTATACCGAAATTCGAACCCGCAACCCCAGGATCACGAGTCCGGCGCTCTACCAAACTGAGGTATTCCGGCCCCCCAGAAGAGGATCAGGAACAGTGGAAAGAAGGCTGGCCGCAGCTTGTTTTCAGATTCTTCAGAGGTGTAACAAGACATGCGCTGTGAAACACAAGCAAAGGCCTTATGTCTTGACTGATCTGCTTAATGTCCTTAATGCAGACTCGTTTGAAATGTTTTCATCATCTCACATTTGTCTTAGTAAGATAGGCTCCTCTGCCAGGTAGCCTTTGCTCTGGAATGTTCATCTTGATAAGATGTGAGTCTTAATGGCGGATAAAAAACGGTCATACACACAAAACTCCAGTCCTTTGTGCATTAATCTTTGGCTGTCTATACAGGGAGTGTCGCAGGAGTATCTGCCTGCATACGCAGAAGAAGAAGATGTGACTTTATGTTGTTGCAGTGATCTATGAAATACATATTAGCATTATATATATGCAATACGTGATCATAGTTTGTAAAGAAAGGTCCTTTTTGTGAGATTGGAAATACTGGATAAAATGGTGATAGCAGATTCATGGCCTGTACCATTTGTTGACATCTTCATGCAGGCGGTCACCACCTAGATCTTAACAATATTTATCACTGATTCTCTGTGCTAAGTTTGGTTGTGCCAGCACTTGAAATTGACTAGAAAAAGCTAACATTGAAATAATACACAAGCACACACACAGACACACACACACACACGCACACACGCACACACACACTTTGTTTATATTATTTAAATAAAAAAATTGATGGTAATAGGGAATACGTGGAATGAAATTAACGCAGAGAAACAGTTACTTAGGTGTAATCCTGTTTGCTTTTGGAAGTTAGGTGCAAAAAATGTTCAAGGGTATAGAGACAAACTGGTCACACACACAGCTGCAATGTATCAATTAAAAAAAGGGAAAAAAAAGCTTGAGAGAAGGTGAGCTGCTCAACATACAATCAAATATGTTGCAGTGCACACTATGTGCATGACCTGGCAGTGAGGTTGGACATGTTTGCCAGTGAAGGGGGTCTCAGTCTCTAACGCACACACACACACACACACACACAGCATTTTGCACATTTGTAGGAAGTGTACTGCTGAGACATGCTGGCCTGTGCACCAGATTATTTATTTACATCTCTTTCATCAGACAGTGTTTTCCTTTTTCCTTTGTTTTTCAATTTGACTGGGTCGAATCTCACATTAATAGCTGCTTAAAACTGAATCCTTAAAAAAATGTTGTCTTTAGAGAAGGGAACTTTTATTGGAAGGCAAATTTGATCTCAATGTTTAACACGAAGAGAAAGATTTGCCGGAAAAAAAAACAACAGTGTAGTTTAAAGGGAAGTATGATGTGTTCAGGGTTTTTACAGTTTACTGGGGCGTTTTCCTATCACAACTCAGAAAACACTTAATGGATAGATGACAAATTGAAGAACCGCAATCAGACAAGCACATATGCATGTATGCATACACATGGACATAATTCACACACACGCACCCGCGCACACACACACACACACACACACACACACACACACACACACACACACACACACACACACACGTGTGCATGCACTTATGCACACGTTTACGTATGCACACACACACACACACACACACACACACATGCGCACATACACACATACACACAGACACATGCGCGCGCGCACACACACACACACACACACACACACACACACACACACACACACACACACACACACGAGAAAGAGGCATGCAGGCGCACATGCATGCATACTCACAAACACATGCACATCACTGCTTTAATTCTGGTCATTTCCCCCTATGGTCCTGTCATCAGCACAGGTAATTCGGACGTGGTGATCACAGGTGTCGGCATGTTTGTGTCTCCACCGGAGTCTACCCTTTGTTTTTCAAAAGTCTTTGTGTCATCTCAGGTCAGTAAATTCACTGTGTGCAGTGGGCTGCTAACTTGCTGTTTCATCACTTTTAACGCAGACTGTTGTACATGTCTGAGTCATGCCCGGGACCAGTATTGCAATGTGGATTTAAACATTTCATCTCATACGCAGATAAGTGATTAATTTTTAGCCAGATAGCAGTCTCCTGCAAAGATTGCTGAGTCTCTTGGTTAGAGAGGAAAAGGATGATCAGTTCCTTAGCAGGATTACACTGCCGTGTAAGAGCTTCTTAAAAAAAAAACAGCAAAAAAATATCTTTTCTGTGCAGTGCACATTGCCAGTCAAAAGGAACTACTCTCGGTGTGTGCAAGATTACACTGTCTATTCACAACTATAGAAGTACCAGTCTCAGTGCATCATGCATGGACACAGGGTCACTCAGTGCATGACCTCTCAGACTGATAAAGAATAGGGGTTATCTGCCCACCATGTAGTTCTTACCTAAAGCTGAGATTACAAAGCTCTGTAAAGAAGGCACAGTCTCTTGCGACTCGCACACACCAGTATTGCTGAAACCTGTGGTCAGTGTGTGATCAGAAGAGAGAGGGACAAGAGAGACAAGAGGTTGAGTGGTATAATGCTCAAAATGCAGTAAATTTAGAGTGGAATATATAGGCTGTAGGTGTGTAATTCTGTATTCATGTGTACATCATGCTTAAAGTCATTTTAGACAATCGTGATAAGAAGAAAAAAAAAAGACATCATGATTGTATGCAGTTAATTTATTGTTAAATGGGTAGTTGATTCGTTGTTGAGAATGTGAATGTTTTATATGTGTTTATGTGTATAAACATAAGCATGACATCAGTTTCAACAAGCATGATGAAAAATAGAACAACGTAACTGACAGGTGGCAACAGTAAATCTGAAAAACAAAAAAACAATCCCGCAAACAAACAAAGAAAAAGGTAACCAAGCAAACAAACAAAGGCGGCAATATTTACGCCAACCAATATATTACTGCATTGAATCAATGTTACAAACTTGATTGGAATCATAGCTTAAATGCAAGAAAATAGCGTAAATGCAAGAAATAGCTTAAAATCAAGAAAATAGCATAAATGCAAGAAAATAGCTTAAATGCAAAGAAAATAGCTTAAATGCAAGAAACTGATGCCACTTGTGACAAGTAAATTAACAGATCTTTGAAGTTGGGGAGAAAAAAAAAAAATGATGGCAACGGTGAAAAGCATTTTTGTCCTTTTTTTGTTTAATCAAAAGCACAGAGGAGTAGAAACCTGTGGTCACTGCAGGGTCTTTGGAGAGGGGCAGAAAAGTGAGTAGCGCAGTGTGGCATGTGTGTGGTTCTTCACATGTAAAGATATACAGGCTACTTGCATTGAATAGTTCTTTAAAATGTGACCCAAAAAAAGGAAGGTGGAGGGGATGGAAAATATATACCGATGTAATGATTGTAACAGCAAGTAAAGCAACAAGCAATAGCAGCAAATGAAAGATTATGGCAACAGTAGAAATGATTTTGTTAGTGGTCCCATGAATGTGGTTTGCACAGTGAGAAGAAGACTTCTACAGATGGGAAAAAAGAAGACTTCTACAGACGGGGAAAAAGGAACTATGAAGTAGTAACAGTTCATGTCTCTATAAAGTTTGTATAAATCTGATATAGGAAGTAACAAGAGAGAAGAGAAAAGACAGTTTACTGCTGAAAGTGAACAATAATCCAGGTGTGTGTTCACCATAGACGCAGCTTGCAGTTTTTACGTAAGTTAGTTCGAAAATGTTTTGGATTTATGAGCTAGAGAAATTTGTAGATAGCTATAAACTACATCAATAGAAAATGATAGAGATACTTAAATGTAGTAATTTTTATGGATGATTATTATAGTCTTTTGCTGTTTCTTTTAAAATGTTACCCACATAGCTTTGTAGATTCCAGCAGGATATTATGATGTATAGTCTCGTCACTTATGGGTATTTCTTGCTTCTCTTATTCAGTACTTTGTTAATCAATCCTTTTATCATAAAATTAGGTGAAAACCCCTAGAGAAAGATGTTCTGTACTCCCATGGAATTAAGAAACGTATGTGATCTGACTGCTCCTGTCCAACAGAAATGATCACATACCATTGTATGCAGAAATGATAGTGTTTATCCCCATGCAGTGCTGGTTTCTGTGCAACACTGATGGACAGTTAAGAGTGTGTGTAACAATGTAACACGGCATGTGACCAGCCCACTAAGTAGTTCCTATCCAAACTGAGATTAGAAAGACTACAAATAAGGCAAGGTTGTAAGCAGAAGCACAGAGGAGTAGAAACCTGTGGTCACTGCAGGGTCTTTGGAGAGGGGCAGAAAAGTGAGTAGCGCAGTGTGCATGTGTGTGGTTCTTCACATGTTAAAGATATACAGTGTACTTGTATTAAATAACTTTTAACAAATGTGACTAAAAAGAAAAGGAAGGTGGAGGGGATGGGGATTTTATACAGATGTAATGACTGTAACTGCAAGTAAACCAACAAGCAATAGCAGTAAATTAAAAATTATGGCAACAGTAGAAATGATTTTGTTACTTGTCCTATAAAAGTGGTTTCTACAGTGAGAAAAAAACAACAACTCCTACAGACAGAAATAAAGGAACTGTGATATAGTAACAATTTGCGGTTGTTCATATCACTAAAAAGTTTGTTTAAATCTGATTTAAGAATTAACAAGAAAGAAGAGGAAAGAGTTTCACTGCTAATGGTGAAAAGTAATCCAAGAATCTGTACACCATAGAGGCAAGGAGCACTTTTTATGTGAGTTAGCTCTAGAATATTTCTGATGTCGAGACATTTGTAGGTAAATACAACCATAGAAAATGCTGAAGATACTGAAATGTGGTCATTCGTATGGATGATTATTAAGAAAATAACACAACAATGTCTTCTGCTGTTTCTTTTGAATGTTACCCACATGCCTTTTGTAGATTCCAGAGGGATGATATAAAGTATATGTCGCTATCACCTATGGATACTCATTGTTTCTCTTTGCAGTACACTGTCAATCCTTTCATCAGAAAGTTTGGAGAAACCTAGAGAAAGATGTTATTGTACTCCCATAAAATCAAGAAATATTTGAGATCTGACTGAATTCGGATTTAGACTTGGTTTAGTCAGATAGCTAAAAAGCATTGGGGGTTTAGGCATGGGAAAAATCAAGAAGATAATTCAAAGCCATTAACCTTCACTGTACAGTACAGGCACAAGAGGGCCCAGAAGGGCGTTTTAATCAAACTTTGTATCTCATGAACTGTAGAAACAAAATGTTAAGGATATTTATAATGCTCACAGAACTCTGTTGTGGTAGAAGTATGTTGGTTTTGGCTGCTTAATAAAGAAACAGTGGTTCGTTTTGACTGCTCATGGATGACATATGGCCATACACAACTACACATTTCAACCAGGGATCTCATTGTTTATGAGTGCAGCCCTATCATGCTATCTCATACTTAACTGGAAATCTGTAGCATCATCTTAATTATCTGCGTCTCATTGATCAGCATTTAAAAGGAAAAAATAAATGTCTCTAGCAATTTTTGCAGGTGTACATGCAAGTTTTCTTTAGTTCTGAGAGTATAAACATAACTGAGTATCTTAGAAGGATAAGGTGATGATACGGAACTTTTTACAATGTGGAAATTTGCCGTTCGGAAACTGACCCATATCCTGTAGTCGATCCCATTGACACAAGCTTA
>CM031599.1:7879386-7993161 GCA_018398815.1 Conus ventricosus | reverse complement strand
TTTGGAAAAGTTTCCGGAGAGGGTTTTTGGTGTGGGGGTTTTTTTTTTTTTTTCCCAACCAAATTTCCAAATACTTGAATGAAATCTTTTTAAATCCAAGTTTTCTCGACTTCCTGGTCATTACTTCATAAAGCCAAAATTTTTCCCCTTGTTTTTTTCATAGTTGTTGTTGTGTCCCCGGAAAAAAAAGATTTCCAGGGGATATCCAAAAGCCAAAGCACTTGAAAACTAGGGTTTACAAATGATCAGCGGGGAGGGAGAAACATTACGTGGTGACCGTTTTTGTTTTTACCCCCCCACGTGGGCGCCACACCCCGGGACTTCGGGGGTGATTTTTTCATAGTAAATACATGTCTCAAAAGTCATTACCTACCAACACCCATGAAATAAAAAAAATATGCCGATGAAAAACGTTAACCCAAAACCACCCCCCCTTTTTGCAGCGGAAAAAATCTTTTCTGTTGTTTACGGCCGGAAAAAAAAAACCGGGGCCCCTTGGGTTTAACCCCTTGACTGCCCTGGAACCAATGGGTTCGAGAGGGTTTGGGGGAAAGCTGTGTCCCCTTGCCGAACGGCGTCGGAAAATTTCATATAAAAATTCGGCGATTTAAAAAAGGGGAAAGGCAAGGAAAAAAAATTTTGGTTTTTTTTTTAAACGGTTGAGGGCCCCTTAAAGGGGGTTTTTTCTTCCCTTTGCGGGTAGTGACTGACCGGCTCGCGCCCATTCGGTCAATAACTTCGGAAAAGTTGGGAAAGAGTTATTATCGGTTGAAGATGGCGAGCCCGAGCGGGCCCGTTCGATCAGGCGCTTTGCCGTTTTAAAAACGATCAAATTGCTCTTAAAGTGTTTTAAAGAATTTTTCCGAGACCGTGAAAGCGAGGGCCAAAAGACTTCAAGAAGGGGAAATTTAAAGCAAAATTCGGAGGGGGGAATAAAGTGATTACAATCAACCCACTTTGCTATCGGAGGTTAGTGTTTATGACGAAGCTGGGTCCCCGCTTCAAACGAGCGATACCAGCGCCAGTGGGGCCGAATCGGAGAGTGAAGGCGATTCCCTTAACGAGTACCCCCCCCCTCCTTTCGTGAGAGGGGCGGGAGGGAGAGTCGAGGGGAAAGGGGGGGGGGGTTTTTGGGCAAAGGCGGGGTCCGGTTTTTGAGGGGGGTTGGGAGGGAAGAGGGCGTTTTGGGACTCGTCAGTCGGGAAAATCGTTTCAGAATGGACAGAGGCCAGTTCTGATTGCCCAAATCTCGACCCTTTCCCTTTTAGGGTGACCCGGTTTTCAAAGGTCAACATTGGCAATTTCATGCCATGGATGTTGTGTGGGTGTGTGTGTGTGTGTGTTGTGAGGTGTGTGCTTGTGATTGTGTGTGTGTGCTGTGTGTGTGTGTGTGTGGGTTTGTGCAGGCTGTGTGTGTGTGGTGTGTGTGTGTGTGTGTGTGTGTGTGTGTGAGAGAGAGAGAGAGAGAGAGGAGGAGAGAGAGAGAGAGAGAGAGCAGTGCTTGTGTTATGTGTGGGTATACATTGTGTTGTTGTGGTGTTTGTGTAGTGTTTGTGCATGGTGTGTGTGTGATGTGGTGTGGTGTGTGATGTGTGTGTGGTGTGGTGCTTTTGCATGGTGGTGCTGTTTGTAGTGTGTGTGTGTGTGTGTACTGTGTGTGTGTGTGTGTACATGGTGTGTGTGTGTGTGTTTGTGTGTCGTGTTGATTTGAAATTGGTGCTTGTGCACAGTGTGTGGTGTGTGTTGTGTTAGTGTGTGTGTGATGTGGGTGTGTGTGTCGCGCGTGTGTGTACCAAATGTGAGTCAGTCAACTATAACTTGCGTTTACGGCGTAGTGTGGATCTGTCCTAAGGATTCTGTGTTGTGGTGTATTCTCTGCGACACAGTGTATTTTTCCGTTGTTAGTGTTGCTTTCATCAATATGTGGTGTTGCCTTTGTAGCTCAGTCCTTTCTTTAGCAGTCTCAGGTTGTTGTTGTTTTTTGGGGGGTGGGTTGTTTTGCAATGTGTTTTATGTATACCTTCTGTGGGGTACTGTTTTTATCAAACGCAATTAGTTCATGAGCTGTGAAACCAAACCAAGGGTGTGAAGAATACTGACAGAATAATGGAAGTTACATTAGTGTTGTTATTGTTAGTTCATCTCTGCTGAACAAGGACCAATTCCCAAGAGGCTTGCAAGATGTGCAGAGGATGCTGTGGATAATGTTTCAATTCCTTCTTTTTCCACGTTACCTGGGCTGGATTGCCCCCTATGATATGGGTTGCTATAAGTTTATGGCTTTGTCAAGCTTTATTGTGAATACAGATGTTTGTCCTGAAGTTTCAAAGGATACTAACTCCAGTTTTTGTGAATTTCATTGTGATTTTCGTGCTTAAGTTGTTGGGTATGTTCTGATAAGTGTTGTTTTTCAAACAAAACATTCATCATTATATATATTTTTTGGTTACCATTACAAACATAAATCAAAACTATTGTGATATTGGTTGTAGGCATGGGATATAACATGGGAAATTTTTCCATGTATTCTAAGATATTGTCAAGAATGAAGAGCACTGGGGGCATATCAGTTAAACCTACCTAAGAAAACAAAATTTGTGTCCCTTGATACCTGATTGTACTGTACCCATGGATATGCTAAATGTATCATATAAACAACAATTGTGGCGTGGTAATTCTCTACCTTATATTTACTCAGGTGTTCAGTAAACACTTTATTTAACCACTTTAGCTGGGTTTGTTTTGTGCTTTGTTTTGCTGCTGGGTTTTTTTTGTATGCTTGCAAATATAAGTTTTTTTTAAAAAAGTTGAATTATATAGATTTTTGTATTATTCTCAGATGAACAAAATCAATATAATTGGAAGGTATTATAGCCTGGGTATTGTATGAGAGATAAACTTGCCAAACATTCTAAGAGAGAATCTCCTTATAATAAAGGAGCACTGATCAAAATTAGTGAAACCTACCGCAAAAAGTCAAATTTGCTCGGTACTAGAAGTGCAAAACTGATACAAAATAGCGGCAATCAAGGGAGGTTTTAAAACCATCTGCCAACATCGATAACTACATTCACAGGTGATTTTCAGATTTTTGGGAGGCTGTATTTCTACAGCTTTTTTGGCTTTAGGGCTGCCATTTGTAAGGTAAGAAATACAGCCTCCAAAAAATACAGTAAGTTGGTGCTCTCAGCTGTACCTCTTTTTTTGAACAGCACAACTTTCCTGACCTGACATGCAATTTTCAGATTTTAGCTGATAAAACGAGGTACAGCTGAGAGCACCAACTTACTCCTCTTCATTCATTTGTCCCAGATCAAAAACATTAAAAAATTTTAACAAAGCATATAAAACAACAAAAGAATTTTTTTTAAGTCATGAGGTAAAAACGCTGTCATGCAGGTAGTTAATGTCCATTCTAGACAGGCTGCACGATTTTCACTGAAAGGTAAGTGCCAACACACACACACACACACACACACACACACACACACACATTGTGACCAGCCAACAACTGTAAAAAGAATTTCAAGAAAAAGGCTTGAGAGTGATCTGCAAAAGCAGAAAAACAACAGCAGAAAAAAGAGAGAGAGAGAGAGGGAGGGAGAGAAAGAGAGAGAGATGCACTATTTTTACAGCATATAAAGAGAGACAGAAAAGTGGACATTCCTTGCACAGGTCTACCAGTAACTTTGAGAGCTATTTGTACAAAATGAGCCCCTAGCATCTCCAATGGGACACATTATTGGTTGCACACAATGTCAATTCAAACAGAAACTAAACAAGACAATCCATAATGTCGCCAAGTAAGTCCTACACTTGAAAACAATTTACAAGTTCAGAATACCTCAGTCTGACAATTTCAGGAGCAACCCAAGTTGCCTGCCCTAATAGGAAGAGCATAAACTCTGTCCCATATTTCCAGGCACAAGTGGCGACCAGATATGCTCTTTCCATCTCCATAACTACAGTACATAACATTTAGTTTAAGAGGTATGCATGTGTATCCGAGTCGGAGGTGTGTGTATATACATGTGCGCATGCACGTGCTTGCGCGTCCTGTGTGTGTTTCTGAGCATGTGTGAAAAGAATATAAACACAAGCTACAGGGTTCTTATCATGGGGGTATGTCATACACTGAAATTAAAAATAAAAAAAATAACATACATGAAAAACATAAAAGGGTATAAACATGTAAAGTAAACTACAGGGTTCTTATCATGGGGGTATGTCATACACTGAAATTTAAAATAAAAAAAACATACATGAAAAACATAAAAGGGTATAAACATGAAAAGTAAATTAATCAAAGGCTGTGAAGGGATCTCGTTGCAATGATTTCAACTGAAGAACTGAAAAGATGATCGTGTGTTAGCTAGAACACATACACTTCTATGAAATGTGCTCTTCCTTCTCTGTTCATCAGTCGGCCAATCAGCAAAAACATCTTGTTATTTGGATGCGAAACTACCAACAGATTCCTGCAATTTGCTTTCTTTCAGCATCAGAATGAAACACACACAAAAATAAATATGCAAGTTAGACAAAGGTAAAAGTGGCAAAAATAACCAAAACGAGGCACAATACATGGTCCATAATCAGGTTCTTCCAATAATCAATCAGAAATCTTACTTAAAGAGACTTACAAAACCATCACCGCTGACTTGAAATCAGCACTGGAGACCAACAGCAAGGTTTTCCTACTGTAATATGTGATGGACTTTCACAGGCTTACGTTACATTCAATGAATTTTCACATGGAAAATTTGCACAACACTGAAAGCTTGCACTCTTTTCGCCACAGTTGGAACTGGAAACTTGAAGCCATCAGTACTTCACTATCAAACACGCCAAATAATACTGATCATCTGTGTGCGTCAAAATCAAATCAAAGCCAGTTGTCAGCAAATTAACCATGTTCATGTCAGTGAAGAATCCTGTTCCATGTTGCAGACGACATGGTCCAGTTCAAGGTAAAAAAAAAACAACATTTTAATTAAAAAAACTTAAACAGTAAACAGTGACACACATTAAAAAAAACACATACATATACAATCATAGTAAATCTCATTGATTAAAATCACTTAAGGTATAACCATTTCCATGTAAAACCCCAAGAATTTTTTGTTGGGGGAATGAAAAACCCCTTCCAACTGGGCTATTACTATAAACCTCACATTTTCAATCATGTGAAACTCTGAAACTGGGTCAATGGACAAACAGTTTTAAGAAAGTTCCTACACTTCTACTGAGCAAAACTAAACATTACAGAAGTGACACAAACTGAGCAGGGACAGATGGGGATGTGGATGGGTGGGGGTCGGGGGTGGAGAAGGAAGCCAAGTGGGGTGGATCACTTTTTTTTCTGGCCAGTGAAAATCTCCGTCTTTTTAAAGCTCAGTCTCCAGATCATCTGGTTGAATGACCCATGTCAACCACCACCTGGTCATTACCCATGCTGTCTTGTCTTTTGAATACTTATCAGCAATTTCAAATTATTTCTGTCTATTGTGTCTTTTACACCACATTGCTTTTAATATCATCCATTTTTTGTTGTGTATCATTTCACTGTGCCACTTACAAAGAATCAGAACCACCAAGCAAGTCAATGCAGCAATATTTCACATGCAGATGGCTACCTAGTCATCAAGTGCTAGAAGCAAATCCCATCAACCTGCATTAAATGCAATTCTGTAAGTGAATGAATCTCTGTGTGTGTGTGTGTGTGTGTGTGTGTGTGTGTGTGTGTGTGTGTGTGTGTGTGTGTGTGTCTGTTCACAGTTTGTAAGCAGCTTGTGCAAATTTATCCATACAAAACTGAACAGAATAAAAAAAGAAAACATGTATGTCTCATACAGGTGTCTTGTATGCTCTTTTACATCTACAAGTAAGTGACCTCACATTTTCATACCGGCAAAGACTACGTCAAAGTGTTTGTAACAGAAACAAGTCAATATTTTTCCTACCCGAGCAAAAGAAAACAGAGAAAAAGAAAAGAAAAAATGTACAAACTAAACCGCAGACATGGCCTTGTTTCAAAATCACTATTTATGTCCACAAAAATATTGAAAATTGACAACAGCCGGAAACTATAATGCATATATTCATGAAATCAATTTCAGTTTACTGCCTGATAACCGTAACAAGTCGCGATGAAATTAAAAAATGTTTTAACAAAACATGTAAATGATATCGCATCTGTCTGTAACTAACATGGCACCAATCTGCAAAAGTAACATGCCACATACCTGTAAGTAATTGTTAAAATGGCATGACATCTTTGAAGCATCAACCTGTAACTGTTTGCCCCTATTCATCCATCTGCCATATTCTGCTTATCTTCTGATCTGCTTTATTGACCCCTTTCAACAGACCATGCATTTTGTTTCCATGTGGGGTATTTCACTGGATGTATTATACTGGATGCACTGTTTGAGGACAGCTGTATTTGCCGAAGTTGCCACCACTGTAAATCTGCTTTGATTCACTTTTATGTTATTAACAGATATTTTGGGCTCGCATCAACAATGAGTGAACATTAAGACTTGTCCACTAACTTTTGGACAAAATCAATATCAAAAAATAGTAACATTAGTAACATGCATAGAATACTTTAGGCAAATGCATTCCCAAGTCTGGAACACGGAGTTCACTTTGAAGCTGCCTGACCAAGCAAGTAAAAATTTTTGACGACCAATGCAGTCTCATTTTTGTTTGTGTAAAGAACCGAATGCCAGTGTGACAACCACCTGAACTTTCAGTAAGACAACCGCTTCAAGTTCCGATTAGTCCAGTTATGTGGTAAAGGAGAACTGTGCTGCTGTCCTAAGATGACACCCACTGACTTACTGCTACTTAGAATACCAGTGGTAAAAGATTTCACAATCTACTATGCCTGTCTGGACTGAGATAGTACTATTTTCTCACTCACGACGGTGAGAAAATAGTACTATCTCAGTCCTCTTCTACTAATACACTCGCACATGCATGCAACTTCACTGAAAGTAAACTTCTGAAATCCCGGCAAGTGCAAAAGCCATCTCAACAAATAGTTTTTTGCAGTGATTTCAACTGTGCAAGTGAAAAAACGTTACTCTTGAGCTCCAACACAACATGCCGACCTGTTTTCAAAAGATTCTTTTCTTTCTGCCTATGCAGGCTGATACTCCTGCGGACACTGCCTGTAAATGACAAGCAGAGGAGTTTTGTGTGCATGACCATTTTTTATCCCGCCATTAAGGCAGCCAAACTCCATCTTCAGGGAAGTTTTCAAAAGATCATTACCATTCTTTCGTTTCAAGGAGACTACTATGTAACTAAATCCATTAAGTATCTCTGACCACAAACAAATTGGTGGAAAGGCTCCATGACAGAGACACCCTTTCCCATTCCCCCGTAGCACCTACTTCCTCTGGAAAATATCAAAACCTGTTTTCTGCCTGTTTTAATACTTCATGCTCATTCATATATGCAGTTACTTCCCACAACAATGGTGTCAAATCTCAATTTCCATATTCTAGCTGACCTGGGATTTTTTCCAAGTAAAATTCACTGATTATCACCAAATGACACATCATTCACACCGTCCAGAAATTACACATCATTCACACCGTCCAGAAATTGCACTTGTTGTGAGTGAACCTGTTTAAAGAATTAAAAGTCACCTAAACTCTACTATAAACATACATATTCTGCACAAATTCAAAATGGTTCATAACTCATTGTTGCAGACAAGTTTCAACATAATTATCATCACTATTTTCTAAACTGCATTTCCAGACAATATGTGGTACAGATATCTTACCTGAATACATCTGACAGTTTTTCAAAGGGCTGACTTTGAACACAAATCCATAGAAGGTCCTCTGTGTTAAAATGACAAAATTGCCAAAAGTTGGTACTGACCCAGAACCAGTAGGCCTACAGTGCTCAATTCAAGTTCTTTGAAGTAGAAATATTTGGTACTTTTCCCTTCAGCCACAAACATACCACAATATTTATAACTTTGGGCATATGTACTGACTCTACACAGACTGTCTTTGTTTACAAGGTCCTTCCTTTTCCACTGACCAAAAAGTGGGTGACTGTGTGCTAAAAATAGGTCACCAATAGGTGTAGTTCATCTTTCAAATGAGAATATGCCACCAATGAAAATTTTAAAATTGCTTCCACTTCTACAATGTGTCACAATGACATAAAAGCAAACTAAAATGCCATGACATACAGAGAGTGGCTTAAATAATGTACAAACTAAAACCCCATATGTTAATTTTGTTCACAAACTACGTGTTCTTTCCAGAAATAGATTTTAACTGAAGAGGAGCCTACGGCAACATGGACAATAATTGTAATGAAGATGTTGCCAACGAATGGTTTTTGAATCACAAAATGGACAATATAACTGACCATCTACCCCATGACAGAAATTCTAAACGTTCAAAGACATCTACATGCTCGGTATTACGGCATTTTGTGTCATGTTTGCTTGAACATGCCAAACCACCATGACATTGCGTTACTCGGAAAATTCACACTGCGACCCGCCTACATGCCGAAAGAGATGCATTTTAAAATATATATGCTTCACTGCTTCTTTTGACATGAATACAAACTAAACTCCTTGCTTGTGAATTTAAACACACAATTCATTCACTGAACAAAATATTTCATCTGAAAAGCGATCGAGACATGTCCGAGGCCGAGTGCTGTGCACGTTGAGAACAGACATGTCGGACTGAAATAACAGGCCAAGTAGGAAGTGATTATTTTTGTTTATGTGGCCAAATATAACTATCATTTTAAGGCAGCTTAGACAAACAAAAACCACAACCAATCTGACCATTCAAAGGATACGGAAGTGTCCGAATATTGCTCTGAACGGGTGAGGATTTTTGTCTGATGTTCATTATCTTTCGTCCCTCGAGTCCTGTTGGACTTTTACAATGATGTTTTTGAAAGCATACTCCTGTTAATAAACAAAAGAAACATATCAAATGTAAGAACAAATACTATATATTCAATACATTGTCAGATATGACATGAAATGTTTGTAAAACAAGGTGATGGTGGCTGATTTTATATTATTACTCAAATATGGCTATCTAGCTACCGTACCTTTTAACAGGAGTTTACGATCGTCAATATTCGTTGGTTTTCGGATAACTTCCGGGTTCAATTTCGCTCCGACTGCCCTGTCCCGGATGTTAATTCTCGGTAACCACAACTGCAAAAATTCCAAAACTACGCTTTGGTCATGTCTTCTTTTTTTCAGTATCCTCATCTCCTTTCCAAAATTTATAAATAAAAAAAAAATTAAGAAAGGGGGCTAGTTACCTCGCTTTCAAACAAACTATAGTACAGATGACAAGTAAATTGGGCACCACTGAACAGTCTCTTGCAGTTTCAGACCTAAAAATAGACAAGACCAAAACTAAAACCATTGTTGCTAATTTGTTTTCCTTTTTTTTTTTTTTTTTTTTTTTTTTTTTTGGGGGGGGGGGGCCTTGTTGGTTTGTTTTTGTTTGTGTATTTCGTTTCAGTATTTTTTATTTTTTTTTAGGGGAGGGGAGTGTTGGTGGCACTTTCCACTTCGTTTGGAACCTTCTGTGCCATTGATCTCGACTTTTGTGTCTCGGTTTCTCCTCAACCTCGCCGTGACTTCAGTCCCGATCTGTCTCTCAGCGTGCGTGTGTCCTCAACTTGCGTGCGCGTGCAACCGCGCGCATGTGTGTGTGTGTGTGTGTGTGTGTGTTGTGTGTGCGTGTGTGCGTGCGTGCGTGCGTGCGTGTGTGTGTGTGTGTGTGTGTGTGCGTGCGCGCGCGCGTGTGTTCGTGTAATCTGTATGCGTGTGCATGTTACTCTGTGTGTGTGTGTGTGTGTGTGTGTGTGTGTGTGTGTGGTGTGTGTGTGTGTGTGTGTTGACATGGTATATGTGTTTGTATAAGCTGTACGTGTGTATGGTCACCGTGTGTGACTATGCCGCGCCCGCGCCCACGCCTGCATGCGAGCGTGTGTGTGTGTGTGTGTGTGTGTGTGTGCGTGCGTGCGTGCGTGCGTGCGTGCGTGCGTGTGTGTGTGTGTGTGTGTGTGACAGTCCTTTAGAATGGACTCTAAATTCATCAAATGAATGTTATGTATTACGGTCCTTTCAAAACTGACTGTATGTTATTCTTATAAATATCATGGATCCCAGTGCTTTAGTACCGATTTTACCCCAGGGGAGTTTCCTTTCCCTGTTCTTTTCTGCATCAAATTTTCAGGCACCAAAAACCCAGAGTATACACTTTCACAACTTTCGATGACGCTTTCCTGACCCTAAAATTCGTGTGAATAAATCCACTATTTCCGTTCTGAAAGAACCGAAATTTCTGGGAGTTATCTTTGATCAAAAACTTAACTTAAAAAGTCACATCTGGCACTTGAATACTTCTTGTCAGAAAACAATGATCACTGACAGTTGTGGCACAAACTAATCGGGACACTGAGAAGAAAACTGTTCTCCATCTTTACAGGGCTCTCATCCACTCCAAATTGAACTATCGTTGTGTTGTCTACAGTTTTACCAGACCTTCCTACTTTACAACTCTGGATTCCATCCACCACCAATGGTTTCGACTCTGTCTGGGTGCACTTCGCATCTCCGAAGTATACAGTCTGTATGCAGAGGTAGGGGAACCATCCCTCTCCAACCGCCAGCTGAAACTTTCTTTCAACTCCTGTTCCAACCTTTTCTCTGAACCCCAAGCACATGCTCGTGACTGTGGGGTTTTTGTTGCTTTGTTGTTGTTGTTGTTGTTTTTTGCCTGAAGTTCCTCGGGAGCTCTGAAGACAACCCAAGTTCCATTCCACTCTTGAAAATTCGTATTTTTTCTTCATTGGAGCAGTACAAACAGACTTTTTCTTCATTGGAGCAGTGCAAGCAGACTTTGTCTTCATTGGAGCAGTGCAAACAGACTTTGTCTTCATTGGAACAGTGCAAACACACGTTTTCTTCATTGGAGCAGTGCAAACAGACGTTTTCTTCATTGGAGCAGTGCAGACGTTTTCTTCATTGGAGCAGTGCAAACAGACTTTGGAGTCGTGTGTGATTCATCCGAATTGTCTGACGACCCACCATGGACTTTCCTTGCCTCGGGGATCCGCTATGACCTGGAGTCATATGGCATAGATTCCACCAGCCCTTGATATCCATTCTTTTGAATAATATCTAGTAATGGCTCCATCAGATTCCACCAGCCCTAGATTTTTTCATTCTATCAAATAATATCTAGTGATGGCTCCAAATCTGAAAGGGGTGGGGGGGGGGGGGTGGTGATTGCTTCTGCTGCGTTTTGCGCAACAGTTCAGTCTCAGAGATGTTCTAAACACATTCCCACAGACAGTTCCATCAACACTGCTGAGCTAACAGCATCGGTCCTGGCACTTCAAATGGTCTCTGACGCAAACCTTAAGGACGTCCTCATCCTCTCTGAGTCTCTTTCTGCCTTGGAGGCCACTGCTGGCCGTAACTTCAAGCACCTCAGTTGCCGAAATTGTTTGAACTGTACACCTCTCTGAAATCTGATGATTACCAACATAGTTTTTACTGGGGTTACGTCTGCTAGCAATTAAGACAATGAAGTGGTTGGTCAACTTTCCAAGAATGCCGCAAGTAAAGAGCTGAGCAGATTCTCCATTCCCCTCACCGATCTAAAACCCAAAGCTCTGGCTTACGGCAAAGACATCAGGCAAGAGGAATGGAACTCGCAGATGGAGAACGAACTTTTGCGAAGCCGTCAAAATCTTTATGACCTTTCTTTGTTGTTCAATCACTTTTGAATGTTTCAACTTCTCTCTAATTCTGTCTCTCGGAGCTACGAGTAGTTTTTAGAGTACAAGCCTAAGGAACCTTATCCCTGAGCCACTATTGAGTATTTGAACTGTCCCGAGAAAAAAAAAAAACTTTTTACGAGTGAGTAGTGCATTTTCTTTTGTTGGGAGACCAGGTCTAATTCGAGGTAACAATAAAAATTTCTTTCGATAACTAGTTACGGAAAGTTGCTCCTCCCATCACTAGTAAGAGAGAGGGTGGAGGTGAAATGTTAATATAACTCTTAACAGAGAAAACATTCCAAGTCCTTCCCCTAGAGCACACACCGACCCACCCCCAACTCGCGTCACATCTAGTCAGAATCGGGTGTAAGTCTTTGTGGTGGGCATTATGTATCACAGTTCTTAGGACACGCTGTAAGTGTACCGTGACACTTAGAAACGATTAAAAGTTGTTTTAGAGAATTCCTACCCACAGCGATGGAGGACAGAGATGGTTGGAGGAAGCGGATCATGGACGTCCGACTGAGATCGCCAGACTGACTGATAATTTATTGTAGTTGATATTATGCACGATGTTCTTTTCTGTTACAAGTTATTTTGGAGAATACTATGCATCACAGTCCTTTAGAAACGCTGTAAGTTATCATATTGAACATTGTGTGCGACATTTTTTTTAAAATCTGTTGTAAGTTTTTATGTTGAACTTTATGTGCGACAGTTCTTCAAAGCCTGCTATGAGTTATTCTACTTAACATTATGTCCGACAGTTCTTCCAAGCCTGTTTTGAGTTATTCCACTTAACATTATGTCCGACAGTTCTTCCAAGCCTGTTTTGAGTTATTCCACTTAACATTATGTCCGACAGTTCTTCAAAGCCTGTTTTGAGTTATTCCACTTAACATTATGTCCGACAGTTCTTCAAAGCCTGCTATGAATTATTCTACCTAACATTATGTCCGACAGTTCTTCAAAGCCTGCTATGAGTTATTCCACTTAACATTATGTCCGACAGTTCTTCAAAGCCTGCTATGAGTTATTATACCTAACATTATGTCCGACAGTTCTTCAAAGCCTGCTGTGAGTTATTCTACCTAACATTATGTCCGACAGTTCTTCAAAGCCTGCTGTGAGTTATTCTACCTAACATTATGTCCGACAGTTCTTCAAAGCCTGCTGTGAGTTATTCTACCTAACATTATGTCCGACAGTTCTTCAAAGCCTGCTGTGAGTTATTCTACCTAACATTATGTCCGACAGTTCTTCAAAGCCTGCTGTGAGTTATTCTACCTAACATTATGTCCGACAACTCTTCAAAGCCTGCTATGAGTTATTCCACCTAACATTATGTCCGACAGTTCTTCAAAGCCTGCTATGAGTTATTCCACCTAACATTATGTCCGACAGTTCTTCAAAGCCTGCTATGAATTATTCTACCTACCATTATGTCCGACAACTCTTCAAAGCCTACTATGAGTTATTCCATTGAACATTACCCGAGACCTTGGTTAGGGGGAGGCAACTCCGATGAGCGCGTGTCTAAATTAGAGAAGACAGGAACCTCTCTTTGAGCAAAGTCGTCGGCCACGCTGTACGTAGTTACGATGAGTGATGAAATACGTCAACTTCGTTATGTGTCTTTGTTATAGGCCCTTCGTCGTTTCCTTCAGCTGGAGAATTCGTGTGTAATCATCCGCATATCATGATATCTCTGATCTCAGTGGAGTAGGAGGGCGTGGGTGTGTGCGTGTGTGTGTGTGTGTGGGTGGGGGGGGGGGGGGGGGGGGGGGGGGGGGGGGTCCTTTTGGACGTGACAAGACTTACCAAATAGAACCAGAATGTAACTTTTTTCAGGAAAGAACCATAAAGGCCTATGTTTCAGACTATGACCGATGCCCACGGCTGTCTGTTAAGATGACGTCAGAAAAGGCTTGCAAGCACTTTGTGCCAGTTCTAGGCTACATGGGGCCAAGAAAGAACGGACCTAGTGGGGCCGCTACCCGAAACAAATCGAGCAGACAAATGCGGATGATGATCAGTTGGGAGAAAAGTGAAGCCAAACAGTTCCACCATTATTACAATAATAACCTGACCAAAATTAAACAAGGTATAAAATAAAAATATAAAAAAGGGGGGGGGGGGGGGGGGGCATGTTTTGAGAGAGAGAGAGAGAGAAAAGAAAAGGAACTGAAAAAGAGGGCGTTACAATGTACATATGAATCTTTCACTAGTCGCATCTAGGGACCATCATAGTCCTTTTGGAAAAAACATAACCTTTCATATGACCTGTCTAGTTGCATATAGGACCGATCATAGTCCATCTTAACAACATAAACGTTTCACGTTTTGCCTACCAAGAGGTCTTTCGTCCGTGGATAAAGACACATCAATGGGGCATCGCTGATTGAGCAGATCATCCTTGGGCATCAAATGGAGATTATGTACCGTCTGTAATGATGTGGTATCCTCAACAATGCTGTAGGAACATCAATGCCTCTAGATTTCATCAATAAACTGCTACATTTCAGGGAAAGAAACTCACGCGTATTGAAGGGATAGTGCGGAATGGTGGTGGTGATGGTGATGGTGATGGTGAGGTGTGTGTGTGTGTGTGTGTGTGTGTGTGTGTGTGGTGTGTGTGTTGTGTGTGTGTGTGTAGAGGGGGTGGTGGGTGCGCGGCATGACACTCTCCGACATCCTTTGAAAATGCAGTAACTGTATTAAACAGAACTTTCATGCTAGTATAAATCAATGTCTGTCTGTCTGTCTGTCTGTCTCTGTCGTGTGTGTGTGTGTGTGTGTGTGTGTGTGTGTGTGTTGTGTTGTGCTGTGTTGTGTTGTGTTGTGTTGTGTGTGTGTATGTGTGTCACTGTGTGTGTGTGTGTGTGTGTGTGTGTGTGTGTGTGTGTGTGTGTTGTGTGTGTGTTGTGTGTTGTGTTGTGTTGTGTGTGTGTGCGTGTGTGTATGTGCGTGTGTGTATGTGCGTGTGTGTGTGTATATGTGTGTGTGTGTGTGTGTGTGTGTGTGTGTGTGTGTGTGTGTGTGTGTGTGTGTGTGTGTGTGTGTGTGTGTGAGAGTTGTGTGTATATGTGTACGTTTAATATATATTTACGTTTCTTCTTGTTTTGTGTAGTTTTGTCATTTTTCCTCTTGGTTTTCCGCTGTTCTTCATCTTCTTCTATGTCTCTCTCTCTCTCTCTCTCTCTCTCTCTCTCTCTCTCTCTCTCTCTCTCTCCTCTCTCTCTCTCTCTCTCTCTCTCCGATGTTGCTCTCGTTGTGTTGGAGGGTTAGCTAACATGTATAGACAGCATCCTTCCTCCCCACACACACCTACACGTACGTTTTTCTCCTGTTTTTATGTTTCATTTTCTTCTAACCCCCCCCCCCTCTCTCTCTCTCTCTCTCTGATGATTCGTTGTGTAGGAGGGTTAGCTAACATGTATAGACAGCATCCTTCCTCCCCACACACACCTACATGCATGTTTTTCTCCTGTTTTTATGTTTCATTTCCTTCTTCCCCCCCCCCCCCTCTCTCTCTTTCTGATGATGATGATGATGAAGTGCTAAGAATTAAGTTAGAGAGGCAGCATCTTCCCTCCTTCACCCCCACACACCTATCATACTTCTCCCTCCCCATTTTCCTCTCCACCGGCCTCCCCCCCACCCCCTCCACACACACATACAGAGGCACACATATACACACACAACATGGACACTGCCACACACGCATGCACCACCTACCCACCCAGCCATCCCCACCCCAACGCGCGCGCGCACACGCACACACACCCCACACACACACACACACCACACGCACACACACACACACACACACACACACACACACACACACACATCATACGCACGCGGGCATGCACACTCTTGCACTCATCCTTGAACAGTTTCGACTGACGTCCCACCTTGGCTTAAGGCTGTGTCAGACCAATAACTGACATAGTGAATAAGTGGGGTAACGTTTGTTCCCAGAAGAAAACCTAACACAGAGTAACTTTTATTCAAGACTGGCACAGCCTTTTAAACTTGAATAAAGTGAGACAAATACATAGACGAACAATCTAATAGTGGGGGAAAAAACAAGCGCAGACCAACAATTGAACTGTCTTCATAGTAATGACTTGGCAAAGTTTTGGAGGAGGGGGTGGGGGTGGGGTGAAGATGGAGAAACTGGGAACATGAAATTAAGAAAATATATTACAGATATGAAAACTCTTCACTAGTTGCATAAGGGAACCTTTTTTGTTTATTGTTTACTGTTCCCTGCCTCATTTCATTTCATTTCATTTCATTTACAAGTACGTTGCCGATCATTACCGCCAGGCTGAACTGAGATGGGCGTTTTACCATGCACGTGTGCGCTCTTTCCAGCTGCCACCTTCATATTCATAACCCAGCCTCCACCTCCCCTCCTACCTCCCACAGTGGGACAGAAGTAGATAGATATAATAATTTTTGCAGCTGAGGCTCAAAAGAAGCCCCAAACTCGATGACCACTTTGGCGGACTAGTCCACATCAGTATGGGCTACACTATAGGCAACCATAAACATACTTCTTAGCTTGAGCCACTGTGAGTTGCCGTGAGCCTCGGGGTATAGCTGAATAAATGAATGAATAACACACACCACACACACACACACACACAGCGTCTGGGGCACGTCAACAGCTCATGCTGACAACCTTTTTCAAGGTAAGCTTTAGCAGCTCACTGAGCCCCTTGACACAAACACGATCGCAGTGGCCACTCCCACGAGAAGCCCTGGCAGTGCGTCGAGGACTGGATGTGACGCAACGACACAATCACATGACACGAGTGCGTGTATTTATCAGAATAAACTACAGCTGATACCTTGTGCTCATATGACCTTTGGTATTGGGCTGCTCTGTTGACCGACTTTACCAACCCAGCGACGGCTGTGGGGGTAAAAGTGGTTTAGAGCTTGACGCGTGCGAGTCATGTGACTCGGTCATGTGATTTTAGTGCACCCACTAAACTGACGGATCTCAGCACTCACACGCTGGCGACGAAGCAAGAACTGGTTGAATTTAACAAGCCAGTCCATCAGAGACGTTGACTCGTTTTTCAGATTCGAGCAAGACACAGAAGAGAGTGAGTCCATCATTGACTAGTGTTTATTTACAGCATGTCGTCGCAATGCTTATTAATTTTCGTCTCTATCACGACACTGTTGACTCTTTCATCACCATTTTCAATGTTTTGTGTCATTAGTTGTTGTTCATCAGGAAACGCTCGTTGCAACGTTACGATGCATGTTTGTCATTTAGTCGGTTGGTCTTTTGATCGTCTTTAACTAGGTCTACTTCTGAACTCAATAAGACTAGATTTACGATCCTTTGTTTTTTTTTAAAATTATTTTAGTAGGTACTCTGAAGTCTCGTGTACTAGCACTCTCCGCCCACTTTCCCTCAGCACCCTCAATCAGTGATCACCCTTTACCCCCATCATCACCTTTCTCGCCCAGTAGCGACTTGAGTGAATATGGGAGGACTGTTAGTTGTCAAGGTAGAGGTCTTGAAGGAGGCGATACAGGTGCAAGATAAAGGCACAAACATTATATGCACAGTACAACTTAATGACATTTTGTGCATAATCAAAATACCGAACACACTCACACCACCACACACACACACACACACATGAGCACAAACACATGTATGTTTGTAGGTTACTGGGCCAGGTAACATGCGTTATGACCAAAGGGTGAGCTGAACATCTGATAATGTCTTATATCACAGTAAATAGTCTGATGTCATCAGTGTCCAGCATGATGTGCTGGTTTACATTAAATACATAATGATGCACTGTTTTTGGTATAGCAGTTCAGTATCTGTGGTATCTGTCCAACAAATATAGATGAACTATTTGGATTTTGTGCATTTTTAGTTCATTTTTTGAATTGTTATTTTGAAAGCCACTGTGACATTGTGACACTCTACTAGCTATGCTAATAGGCTAGAATGAGTGTAGGGTCACAAGGAATTCCTTGAGTGATTAGAAAGGATCTGTCAAATCAAGAGTCAGTCACTGATTTGAGTGAAACATTTGCTTCACTTACTCATATCATAGAAAGGCGTCTATCAAATAAAGTGACAGTCAGCCACTGACTTGAATTAAACATTTGCTTCACTTATGTGGAAAGAATGATGGGTGATTGACACTAAACATTTGCTCTGCTTACTCATATGAAAAGAATGATTTGCACAGTCATGCAGTGCATCATGGATGTCATAATCTTAAACAAGAGAGCCATCTTGCCTAATGTACAATTTTACAATGTATGTGTTGTGTCCTTGATGAAACGGAAAGTAGAACCAGAGTGGTCCCCCCTTACCGGACAAGCATATATGGATTTACCAGAATGCAAGAGAGCAGGAAAAAAGATGGCAAGAAAATAAATACCTCCAACCGTCACCCTCAAGTCTTTGAAACCCTTATGCATGGATGTGTTCACACACACACACTGCAAGCCTCACAGACACTAAATCTGGCGACGAGTGATCTACTGAAGCTACAAGCTAGCTTGAACCCAACCTCAAGTGACACTGTAAGTCGTTTTAGTTTGTCTGAACTTTTCGACCACGTAATCACGATCAGTCTTTACGTCATACAACGTTGAGTCATAGAACTGTAGTGTTGGAGTACACAGTGACTGTAACGATGTCAAACTTGCCGAATTTTGAACGTTTTGTTGTGCATGGGGAAGAGAATACAGCAGGCACTCGTTGGCGGAAATGGATAGGCAAGCTAGAAAACCTGATGACAGCAATGAACATTACAAATGATCAGAGAATGAAGGCTCTGCTGCTCCACTATGGCGGTGATATGACATTTTCGAAATTCATGACGCCATGACAGATGAAGAAAAGGGTATAGGTGCAACTGACGATGAGGGCCATGCCATTGAGTACAAGACGCTCAAAGAATCATTCACTGCATATTTCACCCCCAAAAAGAACACTTCATTTGAGACTTTCAAATTTAGGCAAACAGTGCAGAAAGCAAATGAAACCATTGACTCTTTTTACACTCGACTCAGAAGCTTAGCAGCTAACTGTGACTTCCATGATATGGACAAAGAAATTCTGTCACAAATAATTCAAGGATGTACGTCATCACGTGTTCGTCGCAAGGCTCTCAAGGACAACCTCACCCTGAAGCAGGTCTTGGATGAAGCCCGCAGTTTTGAACTTTTAGAAAGTAGAGCCAGTGCCATAGAAAGCTCTGCAGCTGCCAACGCCATTGCTGGTGAAGATGTTGACTGTGCTGCCTATTCAGTCAGAGGTGGTAGACGCCTGAGACGTGGTCAGCGCTCCAGAGGTTCAGGTCACCATCCAGCAGCCAATACAGGTCAACAACCGGCCCACAGCTCATATCGTGGTCGCCCTGCCTATGGCCGCAACCCAGATCCAGCCGTGGTTCCCGCTATCATACTTCAAATCAGAGCGACAACACTGTGCCCTGCCGTTACTGTGGTGGCCCAGTGACTCATACACTATGTCCTGCAAAGGGGAAAGAGTGTCGGCTCTGCAGAAAGCCCAATCACTTCGCACGTGTCTGTGAGTCTGCCAGAGCCAGAAGATAAGGCAACTTGACCATATGCACGTTCACACAGCCGCTGACAATGCAGACAGCTCCAGCGAAGAGATTTTTAGCATCTCCGAAAAGCGTGCATCAAAAGCGTCAATTGTTGATGTGTGCCTAGGTGGCACCGTGACCAGCTTCATCATCGACACAGGGGCGACGGTGAATATTGTCACAATAGACACATTCAAGAAGCTTGCCAACAGTGAGTACATTGTATGGGCCTTGCCCGAAGGTCTACGCTACGGTTCGAAAACGCCACTTCCAGTCAAGGGCTGCATACAGACGAACATTGCCTACAAAGAAAAGCAAACGCGCGCAAAATTCTATGTAGTGGAAGCTGAAAACACCGACAATCTCCTCAGCGCAGGACACAGCCCAAGCGCTCAACATCGTTCAGTTCGCCCTGGCCTCCAAGACATCGACAGGCATCATTGATGACTTTCCAAGCCTATTTGATAGAAAATCAGGGAAAATCGAAGGTGTTCAAATCAAGCTGCACATCGACGAGTCTGTGCAGCCTGTGCATCAACGACACAGACGCATCCCCTTCCACATACGAAAAGACGTGGAACGAGAGTTGGAACGACTAGAGAAAGACGACATCATTGAGAAGGTGTCTGGCCCAACACCGTGGGTTTCCCCGACCGTAGTAGTCCCAAGAAACAGGGAGGTGTTCGTCTATGCATCGACATGCGAGAAGCAAAAAAGGCTATCCAGAGGGAAAAGCACCCCATGCCGACCATAGATGAACTGATCGCCGACTTGAATGGGTCCACCGTTTTCAGCAAATTAGACCTGTCAGGTGCATACCACCAACTACAACTACACCCAGACAGCAAGTATATCACAACATTCTCTACACATGTTGGCCTTCGGCGGTACAAAAGACTTTTGTTCGGCGTAAACGCAGCAGCTAAAATGTTTCAAAACGCCATTGCTGAGATCCTACAAGATATCCCAGCGGCCAGAAATTTGAGTGATGACATCATCGTGCATGGTGCCACGGAAGGTGAGCATGACGAAAGCCTTCGGAAGACCTTGAACAAGCTGAACGAAGTTGGCGCTAAGCTGAACCGTGGAAAATGTGTCTTTTCGGTGAATGAACTCACTTTCTTCGGCCATGTGTTTGGCCAGAATGGTGTCTCAGCAGATCTGGAGAGATTCAGACAATTGCCCAAGCTCATCCTCCTCAATCTGCAGCCGATGTGAGGTCCTTTCTTGGAATGACGCAATACGTTGCCAGGTTCATCCCAGGCTACGCTACAATTACTGAGCCACTGAGACAGCTCACTAAAAAAGGACACTGTCTGGGTCTGGGACACCCCTCAGCAAAAGGCCTTCGATGAACTGAAGTGTGCACTGACCAGCGCACGCGTCATGGCTTACTTCAGCCCCACAAGCAAACGGACATCCTGGTAGATGCCAGTCCAGTAGGTCTTGGAGCCATCATGACCCAAAACGGGCTACCGATCTGCTACGCCAGTCGTGCATTGACGGACACTGAGAAGAGGTACTCGCAAACAGAAAGAGAAATGTTGGCGATAGTCTTCGGTGTCGAGCACTTCCATCTGTACATTTTCGGATCCCCATTTGTGCTACACACAGATCACAAGCCTCTGATAGGAATTCTGAAGAACCGAAAACCTGCAAACTGCTCAAATTGAACGCCTACGCCTTCGTCTCCTGCCCTACGAGATGGATCTACGGTACCGTCCTGGCAGAAATGAGCAAAACCCAGCTGATTTCATCAGCAGACATCCCACATCTGAGCCCAGAAGAGAGAACGCATCAGAGGCGTTACATCAACTACGTTGCCCAGAATTGCATTCCCAAGGCAATGACTCAAGCAGAAGTTCGAGAAGCTGTCCTGCAAGATGATACACTACAGGAAGTGATGACAGCGGTGCAGACAGAAAAGTGGCACTCCCTGACATAAAGGCTTTCGCCCGCTTCAAAGATGAACTGTCTGTACATGATGGACTTTTGCTACGAGGCCATAGACTGGTAATCCCACAGCAACTTCAGCAGAAAGTCATTGACATTGCCCATCAGTCCCACCGGGGAGTTGTCAGAACAAAACAACATCTCCGGAGAGAAAGTATGGTTTCCTGGCATTGACAAGAGCGTCGAAGCATCTGTGAAGGCTTGTATCCCATGCCAGTCCTCACACCCAGGTCCCTCTAAGCGAGACCCCATACTTCCCACCCCACTCCCCTCCAAACCCTGGTCCCGCCTGGCAATGGACTTTGCTGGCCCATTTCCCTCAGGTGATTATCTCCTAGTCCTGATCGATGAATACAGTCGATACCCTGAAGTGGAAGTCGTCGGATCAACTTCATACAAGACTGTAACTTCCAAACTGGAGACCATTTCGCACGCCAAGGGCTTCCAGAGGTGATCAAGACAGACAACGGTCCCCGTTCAGTGGAGCAGAATTCTCCACCTTCCTTGAACAACTTGGAATCCAACACAAGAAGGTCACTCCCTTATGGCCTGAGGCAACGGCGAAGCCGAGCGGTTCATGCGAACTCTCAACAAAAACATCAGAGCCGCCACTGCAGCGAACCTGAACTGGAAGACACGGCTACCAGTTTTCCTGATGCAGTACCGTGCAACACCCATGCCTCTACCAGTATGTCTCCCTTTGAGGCGCTCACCTGCAGGAAAATGAACACTGGCTTTCCTGCCGTTGACGCCACTACCACCCTTCCCCCCACCCACCCCCGCATGCTCTCCATGATGCAAAGAGCAAACAGAAAATGACCTCATATACCAACGCCAAGCGACATGCCATGCCCCATGATCTCCAGGTTGGAGATCACGTGCTGATCAAGCAGCCAAAGACCAACAAACTCACCCCACCTTTCAACCCCAAACCCTACACAATCATGAAGAAGGGAACCATGCTCGCAGCCCAGCGTGGTTCGCGGCAAGTCACCCGCAACTCATCACACTTCAAACGCATTCCCCCAACCATCAACCGAGATGAGGACGCAGACAGCGAAGAAGAGGAGGAGAAAGATGAGATGACACCTCCAGTACCAGAACACCCACCAACTCCTGAGCGAGCTACGTCACAGCCCGCTCATCGCCCAACTCTAGATCAGCGTAGACCTGCACCTCTGCCTGGTCTTTGCAGTCCTGAACCTGGTCCTCACACTCCTGAACCTGGTCTTCGCACTCCTGCACCTGGCCTTCACACTCCCATGCCTGGTCATCGCTTTTCTGCACCTGGTCCTCAAGCTCCAGAGATGCCCTCAGCCCAGCCGATGGCCAGACCTGCCCGTGAACGCCGCTTGCCAGAACGACTAAAGGACTTCGTGCTGCAGCCGATCAAGGCACTCGCTGTGTGACCGGAGATTCCAGTCTTTGATGTTCCAGGCTCCAGTACTTTGTTTGTGTTGAATTTTGGAGTTAAGCCATATATACTCGCAGTCAAACATTCGTATACACACACAGAACATACAGGAGTTTTCGTTTGTGTTTTGAATAGTTTATTCTGACGGTTGTCGCAGTGAAATTACATTTGGTAATTATGTATGAGACTTTAACGGACGAGCTAATGTTAAACTTTGGTGCTAAAGTATTTCTACCACCGTGCAAAGTTACACTTTGAATTTTGAACATATTAATGATCCCGTCCATCAAAGAACATTGACTTGTTAGTAGTATTTGATCATTATATAGTTGAATGAGTAAGTTTGAATGACTCTAATGATATATAAGTTAACTGATGATTTTAAAAGTTTAAGATCTTGCTTCTGGAGTCTGATGAAACTTTATTGAAAGTTGATAAAATTAATTTTTAATTTGAGACCCAAAATGTAAATTTTGAGTTGAAGTTTATAGTTTATGTTTTCCAGTGCGTTAAAAGAAAAATCTGTAATTAAAGTTGGGAGAGTGTTGTGTCCTTGATGAAACGGAAAGTAGAACCAGAGTGGTCCCCCTTACCGGACAAGCATATATGGATTTACCCAGAATGCAAGAGAGCGGGGGGAAAAAAAGATGGCAAGAAAATAAATACCTCCAACCGTCACCCTCAAGTCTTTGAAACCCTTATGCATGGATGTGTTCACACACACACACTGCAAGCCTCACAGACACTAAAGTATGAAACAGGAGGCAGTGAGAAGGGGATCTTTTTTTTTTCTTTCTTTCTGTGAACGCAGGCTGATACTCTGCGGACACTGCCTGTATTGACAGGCAAGTGGAGTTTTGTGTGTATGACCGTTTTTTAATCCACCATTGAGGCAGCCATACTCCAACTTCAGGGAAGGTGCATGCTATGTGTAACGTGTCATCCATACCAACAGCCAAACTGGCTTTCTATTCCGACAGTTGGTGATGGGATTTTACGGTGTGTGCAAGATGTTGCGCGTGCGTTCACATACGGAACCTCGGTTTATAGTCTCATTCGAAGGACTGTATGGGGTATGGAGTCAGAACCAATGTTAACTCCGAGGGAAAAATCCCCTATACCGAAATTCGAACCCGCAACCCCAGGATCACGAGTCCGGCGCTCTACCAACTGAGGTATTCCGGCCCCCCAGAAGAGGATCAGGAACAGTGGGAAAGAAGGCTGGCCGCAGCTTGTTTTCAGATTCTTCAGAGGTGTAACAAGACATGCGCTGTGAAACCAAGCAAAGGCCATTATGTCTTGACTGATCTGCTTAATGTCCTTAATGCAGACTCGTTTGAAATGTTCTTCATCATCTCACATTTGTCGTTAGTAAGATAGGCTCCTCTGCCAGGTAGCCTTTGCTCTGGAATGTCTCATCTTGATAGATGTGAGTCTTAATGGCGGGATAAAAAACGGTCATACACACAAAACTCCAGTCCCTTTGTTGATTAATCTTTGGCTGTCTATACAGGGAGTGTCCGCAGGAGTATCAGCCTGCATACGCAGAAGAAGAAGATGTGACTTTATGTTGTTGCAGTGATCATATGAAATACTATATTAGCATATATATATATGCAATACGTGATCATAGTTTGTAAAGAAAGGTCCTTTTTGTGAGATTGGAAATACTGGATAAAATGGTGATAGCAGATTCATGGCCTGTACCATTTGTTGACATCTTCATGCAGGCGGTCACCACCTAGATCTTAACAATATTTATCACTGATTCTCTGTGCTAAGTTTGGTTGTGCCAGCACTTGAAATTGACTAGAAAAAGCTAACATTGAAATAATACACAAGCACACACACAGACACACACACACACACGCACACACGCACACACACACTTTGTTTATATTATTTAAATAAAAAAATTGATGGTAATAGGGAATACGTGGAATGAAATTAACGCAGAGAAACAGTTACTTAGGTGTAATCCTGTTTGCATTTTTGGAAGTTAGGTGCAAAAAATGTTCAAGGGTATAGAGACAAACTGGTCACACACACAGCTGCAATGTATCAATTAAAAAAAAGGGAAAAAAAAAGCTTGAGAGAAGGTGAGCTGCTCAACATACAATCAAATATGTTGCAGTGCACACTATGTGCATGACCTGGCAGTGAGGTTGTGACATGTTTGCCAGTGAAGGGGCTCTCAGTCTCTAACGCACACACACACACACACACACAGCATTTTGCACATTTGTAGGAAGTGTACTGCTGAGACATGCTGGCCTGTGCACCAGATTATTTATTTACATCTCTTTCATCAGACAGTGTTTTCCTTTTTCCTTTGTTTTTCAAATTTGACTGGGTCGAATCTCACATTAATAGCTGCTTAAAACTGAATCCTTAAAAAAATTGTTGTCTTTAGAGAGAGGGAACTTTTATTGGAAGGCAAATTTGATCTCAATGTTTAACACGAAGAGAAAGATTTGCCGGAAAAAAAACAACAGTGTAGTTTAAAGGGAAGTATGATGTGTTCAGGGTTTTTACAGTTTACTGGGGCGTTTTCCTATCACAACTCAGAAAACACTTAATGGATAGATGACAAATTGAAGAACCGCAATCAGACAAGCACATATGCATGTATGCATACACATGGACATATATTCACACACACGCACGCGCGCACACACACACACACACACACACACACACACACACACACACACACACACACACACACACACACGTGTGCATGCACTTATGCACACGTTTACGTATGCACACACACACACACACACACACACACACACATGCGCACATACACACATACACACAGACACATGCGCGCGCGCCACACACACACACACACACACACACACACACACACACACACACACACACACACACACACACGAGAAAGAGGCATGCAGGCGCACATGCATGCATACTCACAAACACATGCACATCACTGCTTTAATTCTGGTCATTTCCCCCTATGGTCCTGTCATCAGCACAGGTAATTCGGACGTGGTGATCACAGGTGTCGGCATGTTTGTGTCTCCACCGGAGTCTACCCTTTGTTTTTCAAAAGTCTTTGTGTCATCTCAGGTCAGTAAATTCACTGTGTGCAGTGGGCTGCTAACTTGCTGTTTCATCACTTTTACGCAGACTGTTGTACATGTCTGAGTCATGCCCGGGACCAGTATTGCAATGTGGATTTAAACATTATCATCTCATACGCAGATAAGTGATTAATTTTTAGCCAGATAGCAGTCTCCTGCAAAGATTGCTGAGTCTCTTGGTTAGAGAGGAAAAGGATGATCAGTTCCTTAGCAGGATTACACTGCCGTGTAAGAGCTTCTTAAAAAAAAAAACAGCAAAAAAATATCTTTTCTGTGCAGTGCACATTGCCAGTCAAAAGGGAACTTACTCTCGGTGTGTGCAAGATTACACTGTCTATTCACAACTATAGAAGTACCAGTCTCAGTGCATCATGCATGGACACAGGGTCACTCAGTGCATGACCTCTCAGACTGATAAAGAATAGGGTTATCTGCCCACCATGTAGTTCTTACCTAAAGCTGAGATTACAAAGCTCTGTAAAGAAGGCACAGTCTCTTGCGACTCGCACACACAGTTTTGCTGAAACCTGTGGTCAGTGTGTGATCAGAAGAGAGAGGGACAAGAGAGACAAGAGGTTGAGTGGTATAATGCTCAAAATGCAGTAAATTTAGAGTGGAATATATAGGCTGTAGGTGTGTAATTCTGTATTCATGTGTACATCATGCTTAAAGTCATTTTAGACAATCGTGATAAGAAGAAAAAAAAAAGACATCATGATTGTATGCAGTTAATTTATTGTTAAATGGGTAGTTGATTCGTTGTTGAGAATGTGAATGTTTTATATGTGTTTATGTGTATAAACATAAGCATGACATCAGTTTCAACAAGCATGATGAAAAATAGAACAACGTAACTGACAGGTGGCAACAGTAAATCTGAAAAACAAAAAAACAATCCCGCAAACAAACAAAGAAAAAGTAACCAAGCAAACAAACAAAGGCGGCAATATTTACGCCAACCAATATATTACTGCATTGAATCAATGTATACAAACTTGATTGGAATCATAGCTTAAATGCAAGAAAATAGCGTAAATGCAAGAAAATAGCTTAAAATCAAGAAAATAGCATAAATGCAAGAAAATAGCTTAAATGCAAAGAAAATAGCTTAAATGCAAGAAACTGATGCCACTTGTGACAAGTAAATTAACAGATCTTTGAAGTTGGGGAGAAAAAAAAAAAATGATGGCAACGGTGAAAAGCATTTTTGTCCTTTTTTGTTTAATCAAAAGCACAGAGGAGTAGAAACCTGTGGTCACTGCAGGGTCTTTGGAGAGGGGCAGAAAAGTGAGTAGCGCAGTGTGCATGTGTGTGGTTCTTCACATGTTAAAGATATACAGGCTACTTGCATTGAATAGTTCTTTAAAATGTGACCCAAAAAAAGGAAGGTGGAGGGGATGGAAAATATATACCGATGTAATGATTGTAACAGCAAGTAAAGCAACAAGCAATAGCAGCAAATGAAAGATTATGGCAACAGTAGAAATGATTTTGTTAGTGGTCCCATGAATGTGGTTTGCACAGTGAGAAGAAGACTTCTACAGATGGGAAAAAAGAAGACTTCTACAGACGGGGAAAAAGGAACTATGAAGTAGTAACAGTTCATGTCTCTATAAAGTTTGTATAAATCTGATATAGGAAGTAACAAGAGAAAAGAGAAAAGACAGTTTACTGCTGAAAGTGAACAATAATCCAGGTGTGTGTTCACCATAGACGCAGCTTGCAGTTTTTACGTAAGTTAGTTCGAAAATGTTTTGGATTTATGAGCTAGAGAAATTTGTAGATAGCTATAAACTACATCAATAGAAAATGATAGAGATACTTAAATGTAGTAATTTTTATGGATGATTATTATAGTCTTTTGCTGTTTCTTTTAAAATGTTACCCACATAGCTTTGTAGATTCCAGCAGGATATTATGATGTATATGTCTCGGTCACTTATGGGTATTTCTTGCTTCTCTTATTCAGTACTTTGTTAATCAATCCTTTTATCATAAAATTAGGAGAACCCCTAGAGAAAGATGTTCTTGTACTCCCATGGAATTAAGAAACGTATGTGATCTGACTGCTCCTGTCCAACAGAAATGATCACATACCATTGTATGCAGAAATGATAGTGTTTATCCCCCATGCAGTGCTGGTTTCTGTGCAACACTGATGGACAGTTAAGAGTGTGTGTAACAATGATAACACGGCATGTGACCAGCCCACTAAGTAGTTCCTATCCAAACTGAGATTAGAAAGACTACAAATAAGGCAAGGTTGTAAGCAGAAGCACAGAGGAGTAGAAACCTGTGGTCACTGCAGGGTCTTTGGAGAGGGGCAGAAAAGTGAGTAGCGCAGTGTGCATGTGTGTGGTTCTTCACATGTTAAAGATATACAGTGTACTTGTATTAAATAACTTTTAACAAATGTGACTAAAAAGAAAAGGAAGGTGGAGGGGATGGGGATTTTATACAGATGTAATGACTGTAACTGCAAGTAAACCAACAAGCAATAGCAGTAAATTAAAAATTATGGCAACAGTAGAAATGATTTTGTTACTTGTCCTATAAAAGTGGTTTCTACAGTGAGAAAAAAACAACAACTCCTACAGACAGAAATAAAGGAACTGTGATATAGTAACAATTTGCGGTTGTTCATATCACTAAAAAGTTTGTTTAAATCTGATTTAAGAATTAACAAGAAAGAAGAGGAAAGAGTTTCACTGCTAATGGTGAAAAGTAATCCAAGAATCTGTACACCATAGAGGCAAGGAGCACTTTTTATGTGAGTTAGCTCTAGAATATTTCTGATGTCGAGACATTTGTAGGTAAATACAACCATAGAAAATGCTGAAGATACTGAAATGTGGTCATTCGTATGGATGATTATTAAGAAAATAACACAACAATGTCTTCTGCTGTTTCTTTTGAATGTTACCCACATGCCTTTTGTAGATTCCAGAGGGATGATATAAAGTATATGTCGCTATCACCTATGGATACTCATTGTTTCTCTTTGCAG
The DNA here is from genome assembly GCA_018398815.1 of Conus ventricosus. Classification (NCBI taxonomy): domain Eukaryota; kingdom Metazoa; phylum Mollusca; class Gastropoda; order Neogastropoda; family Conidae; genus Conus; species Conus ventricosus. Next base: position 7,964,259 of record CM031599.1, on the reverse strand, counting down.
TACACTGTCAATCCTTTCATCAGAAAGTTTGGAGAAACCCTAGAGAAAGATGTTATTGTACTCCCATAAAATCAAGAAATATTTGAGATCTGACTGAATTCGGATTTAGACTTGGTTTAGTCAGATAGCTAAAAAGCATTGGGGTTTAGGCATGGAAAAGTCAAGAAGATAATTCAAAGCCATTAACCTTCACTGTACAGTACAGGCACAAGAGGGCCCAGAAGGGCGTTTTAATCAAAACTTTGTATCTCATGAACTGTAGAAACAAAATGTTAAGGATATTTATAATGCTCACAGAACTCTGTTGTGGTAGAAGTATGTTGGTTTTGGCTGCTTAATAAAGAAACAGTGGTTGCGTTTTGACTGCTCATGGATGACATATGGCCTACACAACCTACACATTTCAACCAGGGATCTCATTGTTTATGAGTGCAGCCCTATCATGCTATCTCATACTTAACTGGAAATCTGTAGCATCATCTTAATTATCTGCGTCCTCATTGATCAGCATTTAAAAGGAAAAAATAAATGTCTCTAGCAATTTTTGCAGGTGTACATGCAAGTTCTTCTTTAGTTCTGAGAGTATAAACATAACTGAGTATCTTAGAAGGATAAGGTGATGATACGGGAACTTTTTACATGTGGAATATTGTATCCAGTATCGTGGCAAGACAGCCCTGTTTGCCTGTTCAAGGAAACTGATCCCATATCTGTGTGAGTCACAGGATGGTCCTTATCCAACAAGCAGTACAAATCTCTGTGGTTGAGACAGGAACCCATGGCCAGTGGATTATGTAGCAAAGTGATAACACAGCAGGTGACCAGCTCACTCCCTGGTTCTGATCCAGAAAGCTGAGATGGCAAGGACTGCAAATGAAACACTTTTAGGGAGAGACGTGCAAGTGTAGAAACCTGCGGAACCCTTGGAGAGAACAACAACAGCAATAACAGCAACAGAACAAAGCAAACAAAAAAAGCAGTCGTATAGTGTACATACGGGTGGTTCTTCAAATATTCAAATTCATAAAATGCGAACTATGCTCTGAGCAATTTTAAATGAGTCTGACAAAAAGAAGGAAGAAAAAGAGGATAAAAGCCTAGGTATATAAAAGAGTGAAGGTACTAGCAGCAACAGGTTAATCAGACTAACAGATGACAACAGTCAGCGATAAATTATGGCAGCAATAGAAAGTATTTCCGTTTTTCAGCAAGAAGGAACCCCTTAACAGAAGGGAATGAAACGACTTCGAAATAGTAACGCTTGGCAAAACGTTATTCCTATAACTGGTAAGTTTGTTGAAATCTGATTCAAGGAATAATGAGAAAGGAGCACTGATAGTTGTAAAAAATAGTAAATCTTGAACAGTGATTTGCTATCATTTCACCACAGTTGCAAGGTACAGGTGTAGTTCATAACAAAGTTTTTGAAATATCTGCATCTATGACATGAGAAATGCCATTCCTGACACGGTAAATTGCAGCTATAGGAGTATTGAATGTATTTGGTCTAATGATAATTATTTGGATATTAAGCAGTGAATAAGTCTTTTGCAGATTCTTCCAAGCATGCCCTGTTGCAGTTTTCATTGCACCCTTAGAGAGGCAATGTTGTTGTTGTTGTTGTCGTCGTACCCTGGCTAAAAGACTCCAGGGATCATCCGAACAGCCGAAGTATTTGAACACTATGGCACAAATGCATCAGCTGGGGATGAGAACATTACGTGTGTGACCGTTTTTGATTACCCCGCCACATGGGCAGCCACACTCCGACTTCGGGGATTTGGGAGACTGATAATGTTATGCTAGGAGCTTGTCACGACTGAAGACAATCCCCACATAACTATGCAGAGCATAACAACATTTTGATGTAGCCTTGGTGTTCTGGCCTATGTCAATTGGTCTGACACAGCCTTAAGCCAAGGCGTAGAGGCAATGGATGTCTTTGGTATTTTTAACTTCTACTTTCATTGATGTGTCAGTTCTTTCACCCCCCACCCCCCCAAAAAAAAAAAAAAAAAAAAAAAAATACTGCAGTCAGAGGGAACCCAGCAGAATAATTTTCATGTAATCCTTTGAAACTGGGAAAGGCTTCAGATTACTATGAATAGATCCTTGTTTTTGGAATTTAAATAGGGTTTGATTAGAAAAAAAGATAAAATAATCACAGGAATTAAAAATTAATTACAAAAAGTAATCAAAGGAATAGCTTTGAACATTGAAGATGATACAGAGCATTAAAAATGGCAGATGCTTCAGATGTAGAGATTACTCTCATCCCCCTCTCCCCCCCCCCCCTTCCCCCCACCTCCTCCCTCCCTCCCCCCCCCTGTCCCATCCTCCCCACGGCCCCTTTACAGGATTGGGTCATAAATATGAGAACGGTTAAAGGTGAAGTGTTGATCCAGAAAATCTTTGCAGGACGGCAGTGTCCACTTGTCCAACAAAACCTAGTCACGGGTCATTGGTGTATGACGGCAAGTCTTTATCCACAGGGCAGTACTAATCTCTTGAGCTTCAACAGGTGGGCCGAGAGCTGGTGGTTTGAAATAACAGAGCGATTGACAGCACAGCAGGCTATCACTTCTTCCTTTTCCCGGAGAGAATTAAAGTTTACAAAGATTTCAAACCTGCCCCCTCTTCTCACAATGTCAGGAAGAAATTTGCAGTTTAGAAAATTTCTGTTTACGGCAGGTTCTTTAGAGAGAAGGACAGGAAGTAAGGGGGCTGAGTGAACATGAGTGTTTGGCTTTCATTTATTTTTTTTGATCCATTTTAACAATTTTTGGCATAGCTGGAAAACTGTAATGTACAGAGTCAGTGTTAGGGTACAATAAAGCTAAACTGAAAGAGTGCCTGCCTGCAATATCATCGTACATGCTCAGTCATTTAAGCCTGGAAGATGCATGCTGCAAATGGTGAGCAGGAAGAAAGGGTTCACTGACGAAACAAAACAACACAGACAGACGTACACACACATACATGCATGTGTGCTCGCATGCGTGCACTCACAGACTCGCACACAAAAAAAACACACACACACAACCCCACACACACACACACACACCCACACACACACACTCACACACACCACACTTTCCACCCACTATGGCGGGAAAATTATTTGATTGCTTAATGCTTCTGGGTGTTATTCAGGGGGTTGTGGGAGTTGATTGGGGGGTTTGTAAAGGTTTTCTTCCTATCTAATTTTATTTTAAAATTTGGGGTTTTTGTTTTTTATAGACTTGAAGGCCTTCTTTAGTTGGCCTAATTCTGAAAACCAAAAATCAAATCGAACGAATAACCTATCTTCTTGAACAAGATTTTGTTACCAAAACGGGTTTTTTTTATTGGGGAATCCCGTTCAATTCCGCAGTTCCCTTTTGAGGGACTTTTCTCTGTTTCCGACTTGCCTTTCCCCCGAGGACAAGGGTTGGGGGTTTTGTCTTGGGAAAGGGGATTTTCTTCTTTCATTATTTCTTTAAGACAGACCATTACCAGAGATCCCAATGAAAGGTGCTGAATCATGAGCAGCACATTTACAACTCTGGTTGTCCATTCATTCAGTATCGATGTTTTGCACAATGTAATATCATGAGTGATTACCTTGAGTGAATCCTTGGAGAGGGGGGGGGGGGGGGGGGATGCCAAGTGTTCTTTCAGAACGAACAGTTCCCCACCCTTCTCTAAGATCTGGGCTTGTAACTTCCTCTTTTCTTCTCTTTGATCTGCCCTTTTTTCTTTTTTTTGGGTCATTCTTTACAGCCCTCTGCTGTTTTTTTTTCTTCTAGCTTTTCTGGTCCATTTTTCTGGTCTTTTTTCTTTAATTAAACATATTACTGATCATAACTTATGACATTCCACCTTTTTTTTTTAACACAGGTTATTAAAGTTGTATGCAATGTCCAGTACAGCACTTGCTGTCCAAACAGCTGCAAAGTCTATTTACCCATATGTTGAATTTGAAGGTTTTTTTTTTCTTTCTTTTTTTCCTAATGTTGAAAAGTTTTTCATTGTCTTTTTATGGTTTGTTCCAATCTGGGTTCAAAACCTCAAGTGGAACAGCTGGTGCTTGGAATACTCCCCAGCATGGTGTGGTCTTGTTCGCCACAAGGATTAATTCATTGTTTGCTCCCTTTGTTTCTATTTCGGGAAGTAATCTTTTTCAAAATCTGACCTTTTCAGGGTGTGATTTTCTCTCCCACCCCACCCCTCCACCCCTACTCTTCCTGAGTTTAAAGGCCCTGAAATGCTCCGTGTGGTTTGCTAGCCTATAGTGATGAAAATGATTAACTATCATGAGTGAATAATTTGTTGTGACACATTGGTAGACTGTTAACCTAATGACTGGTTGAATTTCAGTGTAATGATTATCTGAATTTAGAAAAATGAATAATTGAATGATAGCCTGGTGATTGACTGAATAGAAGGCAAACGGAGATAACATAGCAGTTATCTAAATTTGCACTGATACCTTGACATCTGACAGCCTTTCCTCTAAGACTTAAAGACTTCAGTTTTACAACTGAGGCTATTTCATTTATTCCTTAAAAAATTGTAACTGGTCTCTGGTTATGAGACTAAAGTGAAATAGAGGATGATGTCTGGTTCTGCTCTCTCTAGGGAAAGTTGATATGAAAGGTAACGGTTAACAAAAAGATTACTTTTCAGACAGGAGAAGACTTTACTATGCAAACTTCTATCATCTGTCAGCACACTGAATTGCTGATGCACATTTTTGCTTTCTAGATGGAGAGAAACTTTAAGTGACAAAAAGGTGAAAAAAAGGAGAATTAGAATGGAAACTCTTGAAATATCAGTTCAGGGACTAATCGAACAAAAAATCCCTGGAGCTGAATGCTTGTATTTGCACAATAATATACATGCAGATTAACTCTGATGCTGAATTTAGTTTCCCTTCCTCCTCTCCCCCACCCATCCCCCACCCCCATGAAAAAAAGAAAAAGGAAATTAGAACCTGAAATTAGAATTAGCTACTATGTCTTAGAAAAACCAAGAAATTGGAAAAGGAATATAGAGTGAGCTACAACGCCACCCCTTCCCCTTTTGCTTTTCTTTCTTTAAGAGAAGTGAAAGATTACCACACTTTTAAGGAAAAAAATCCAGTGCCTATTTTAGCAAGGGTGAAATGTAGATTGCATTTTGCGCGGTTTTCTGGTACTGAGAGGTCTTTTCGTTTCTCAGTGAATAGATTTTTTCTGGGAAAAAAACCTCTCGGAAAGATACCACCTGTCTTTCCATAGCAAATAGTTTCCATTTCTCAGTTTATGGATCAATAGATGTAAAGAGTTGGAATATCTTTATTTGAAGTGCATGCCAGAATAACAATCAGGATTTGACTGTAATACAGGTTCACTGTTCCTGACCCATATGGGGTTTTGATAATTTCTCTCTCTGAATTGATATGCAGACTAACGGAGCAGAATTGTTTGGGGCATGCCCACTTGTGGTAGTCCCTTGAAAGTGACAAGGTCACTCTCACTGAATGCAAACTCTAACACAGATGACCTCCCATGCAAATTTCCCAACATCATCTATTGTATAACACACTGCAGGGTCAGATGGATCTCCTGAGCCTTGTAAAGATGAGCAAAATTTTACTGCCTGTGTTTTGGATTAAAGGAATCAGCTTTTCAGTGTGATTACAACTCTAGACCATGTCACTTTCCATAAGGGATTTTGCCAGGGATTTGTTGGCCGACAGGTAATGTCAGCAGCATCTCCTCGTCACCTTGTGCATCAAGCCATTGTCATGTGTTTCAGACTTTGAGGACTGAAAATGGCGGGACCCTATTACTTGGTAGGGCTCGCCCAGACTGCAGTCACCACTGCCGCCACCCCCCAACATCAGTGATTGCCCGGAAGGAAACCAGGTCATCTGGAACACCTTCCAGCAATGCATCACCACTCCACTGGACTGGGTGTCCTTTGGAGTGGGGATGGCCTCCATCGCCTTTTGGCTGGGGTACTTATGCCGTAAGCGTTATTAAGTTTCAATGAAGTATAGAGAATATTATGTTCCTAGTGGGGTAAATGAAGGAATACTAGACATGTGAATGGACAATAGGAATCTGGAGTAAATGTATAGGTATTGGAAAGAATTGTGTTTTTACATGGCCAAGAATTGTTGAAGTGTGATGTTTTGTCCTTGCAAAATGGTGTGCTCAGAAAGAAGTTCATGAGTAACTTGTCAGGAAAATGACGGTCTGTTTAGACAGAATCTTTATTATAGACTGTTGTTTGTTTTTGATTTAAAGTATGTTTGAAAGAGTCTGGAGGGTAAAGAAATTCTGATCTGTTCTGTGTTTGTGAGGAAAAGAAGGGAAGTAATTTTTTTTCCAAGTTTCGGGTTTAATTTTGTCATTCTTTTAAAAATTGAAAATGATAGCAGCCGTCTCTACACACACAACACACACACACACACACACACACACACCACACACACACACACACACACACACACACACTTAAGATTACAGTAGGAGATAGTTTCCCCCTATATAACACTTCTGTGTGTTTTTGACCATGCTTGCAATGTAACGGTCAGAAACATTTATATCCTTTAGTATATTTGATATTGCACAGAGAGAGAGAGAGAGAGAGAGAGAGATGGTTGTGTGTATGTTTAGATAACCAGTCTAACATGTTCTCATCTTAAATCCTATTAGGCAGAAAAATAGTGGCCAACTCTCGTTTAGTATTTCATTGAAATCTACTTCCCCCCTCCTCCTCCTCCCCCAACCCCCACCCATCCCCCACCCTCACCCCACAACACACATACCCCACACACCTTGGCCCCCTCCCCACCCCCCACCCCCCCGCCCCCGTCCCTCACCCCACCACACACACATACCCACCCCCCCCACCCCCTCCCACCCCACCCCCCACCCCACCACACACACACACACACAAACACCCCCCTACAAGCACCCCCCCCCCTTCTACACACACTGCCCCCTCCCCCATACAGCTAAACAAATTCCCCCCCCCCCCCCCCCCCCCCCCCCCGTTCCCCCAACTACATTCCCAGTTCTCTTCTTAATACTATCCTAATATAAACAGTAATGTGAGGTTCACAGTAAAACACAAGAAGAATTTGTTTTGATGTCATTTGTTCTTTTATGTTCTTTTTCATCACTTTGACATTTTTCCCTTGTGTTTACTGTTTAGTGTTTCCTGATGAAGGGTCTAAGACCTGAAAACTTGAGTGTTTTATTATTTTTTCAAAAAGGACTTCAAAGTACTCATTTTTCATTTGTGTTTATTGAAGTCCAGCAGTCATTTTTATACATTCTTCATTTACAATGTAGTCCTGTAATTGCCACTTGTTCTGTGAATGAAATACTTTGCTTATGTTGCAACTAATTTGAATGGAATCAAACCGACTTGCAGGCAAATTGTGGAGAACTTCAAGGACATGAAAGGCGTAGCCTCCATTTCGGCAGGACTTCTCTTCAGTTGGATCTTCGGAGACAGCACCAACCTTGTCGGCGCGTTTCTCACCCAGCAGGGCTTTTCCAGGTACATCCATTTGAAATTTTTTTTTTTTTTTTTTTTTTTGCTGTTCCATTTTCCGTTGCCTGGGTGTTGAATTATTGTAACACAGTGCTCATTCTGGCTCCATCATACGCAGTCACGTCAGTCTCAAGCCACAGGCATGTCTTTCCCAGATTGTACTGAGGCAACTCTGTAGGGCAGACCCTGCAGTGCTGCTGAGTTACATGGGTGGTGCTGTGTTGCATCTGTTCTGATCTAGTGTCCACAGGATACCAGCTACTGAGTCTCCCTGTGACAAAGGTAGCTGCTTTGTTGTGAAGCCAGCATTAGTGAATGTTCTGTCTTTTAAAGGCAGCTTACATCACATCCATGGAATGAAAGTCCCATCACGTCGCAGACATTGAAGACTGTCGACTCAGACTCACAATGGGCATGGATGTGAGAAAAATTGAAACCTGAGGGCACCAAGGGAGCAGGGCGCAAAAGGCCCACAGAAATGAATACGATATGTTGACAAGGGTCAGGAAGGTGAAGACGATGCCAGGCAGTTCCGTTCTGGCGTGAAACTACATCACAGGGTTCCTTTATATTTCCTGGCATTGATCAGATCAGAGAGATACTGACACCTGCAGTTCTGATTTGGAAACTGAAGCATCATTTGGAAATGAAAAGGATGAAACCTCCTGTCTTGTCATGTGAGCTATTGATAGGCTCAAGACCTCCGAGTGAGAGACAACCATGGTTACAAAAAAAAGAAGAAGAAAAAAGAAGATCCCCACAAATATATGCGGTATGCCTCTGATGGAGTTTGAACTATCAACATTCCAGGAATGCTGTGAGTGCACCAAAGTAGTTTGGTGCTTCATGTTTATCATCAGGTAGTCCTTGTTCTTTTCGCCATTCATTTATATGAGTGTGAGTTGAGGGGAAGGGGAAGCTGTGCTGGCTTGAAGTGATTTGTCTTTGCTTGCAAGCCAGGGGAAAAGGCATCTGTGTACCTTCATTATCTGTTACTTCATGATTCGGTCTGAGGAAAGATTGTCTCTGAGGGAAAAAATAACAACTTTGAAAGTGATTAGACAAAAGGGATTCCTGGTAAATACTGTAGTAGCATTGTTGTCATGGTCACTGTAGTTCCATTCTACATTATTACAGGGTTCGTACGCTCCTTCAAACTCCTTGAATTCTGACAGGGAATTTCAAGACCTTGAAAACCTTTGAAAATCAATAAAATGTGGTTCTGTTGACCAAACCTCCTTGAAAACCATTGAAAATCAAGCCATCAGCTCCAAAAATCTTTAATGTGGCAAAAAGAAATGGCAGCTTGATTTTTCTGCGTTCAGGTTATTGAAAAACTATCTAAAAACACATTTTCACAAACATTGTCGCGATCCTGGATCGTCTGAGATTTTAGCAAAGGAGATAATTTGTAACTTCATCAAAATTGATGAAGTTGCAAATTATCTCCCTTGGTCGAATCGCGGACGACAATCCAGGATCGCGATAATGTTTGTAAAAATTTGTTTTGAAATAATTTTTTTCATCAACCTGAATGCAGAAAAATCAAACTGCCATTTCTTTTTTCAATTTTTACGCCAGTAGTGTAGCCTCAAAGGGAGAGGTGCCATGAAAATTTGACCATTTTCTTTCAAAAATCGTGTTTTGGGTTTTATGTTTTTGTGCCAAGAAAGTCTGTTGAAACCATCCGTGGTGTTCATTTTGTCTATTTTCACATTTTTCTTAGTAAAAAAGGACTTTATTTGAAGGAGGTGTGTGTGCGAAAATTGCTTCGTTATTTTCAAACGCTGTTTTCTCAAAATCACTTTTTTCAACAACGGTTGATGTGTAAGGAGTACAATATCTCTGGATCCAGACTAGCTAGCTTGGTAATTTTTTTTTCTTTTGATCAGAAATGATTTCTGCATGCAATTATATTTATCTTTAAGTCAAAACGGCACGTATTATTTGCTATTTCTATTGGAATAATTCAGAAGCAATGAAACGCAAAGCCGGATGGCCACCATATGGAAAAAAATTATTGAAAAAAAAAGCAGTTTAGATATATAAAAATCCTTTTGTAATTGCATTACTATAGCTCAGCAAAACAATATATAAAAATCCTTTTGTAACTGCATTATTATAGCTCATCAAAACAAAAGTCATGTTTCAAGTGCCTAACATGTCTGCTATGATACAAACACGGTTCTTGTCATGAACCTTTTTTTTTTTTCATGTTTCATCATTTGACCCCCATTTGTAGTCCCCAAATCACACAAGAGCTTTGAAATCGCCCAAATATGTTTTTTCCTTTTTTTTTAAACATAAACATTAAAAAAAATGAAGAAGTTTTAAAAGAATAATGGTTTAATTTTCGTGCCATCTCTTGCCTTGAAATGAAATAAACGCCCCTTGAAAATTCCTTGAAAACTCCTTGAATTTTGTTCTTGGGAGTCTGTAGGAACAGTGTTGTTATGTGTGTGTGTGTGTGTGTGTGTGCACGCACATGCTGTTGTGTCTGTTGTTGTGAGACAGTGTGTGTGGGATTGTGTGTTGTGTGTGTGGTGTGTGTGTGGTCAATATGCACCCTTTTTGTAGGTGCTATGTACTTATTGCAATATTCATCTTCTTACTGGTTTCGTTTATGTTTTCTTTAACCATCTCTGTATTTGTAAGCGCTTAGGGCTTATGATGTAAGATTAAGCGCCATAGATAATCATTATTATTATTATTTTTATGTGGATTGGGTTGTTGAAGGATGCTTTTGGCTTGTGATTTTGAGAGGAAATATGGGCATTGCAATCAGATGAATATGAAAATGACAACCTGATAATATGTTGAGGATGTAATCTGATGAAACGTGTTGGAGACTGCAATAGAATCAAATGTTGATGGTTTAATCTGATGAAATGTGTTGGAGACTGCAATAGGATAGAATGTTGATGGTGTAATCTGATGAAATGTGGTGGAGACTGCAATAGGATCAAATGTTGATGGTGTAATCTGATGAAATGTGGTGGAGACTGCAATGGGATAAAATGTTGATGGTGTAATCTGATAAAATGTGTTGGAGACTGCAATAGGATAAAATGTTGATGGTGTAATCTGATGAAATGTGTTGGAGACTGCAATGGGATAAAATGTTGATGGTGTAATCTGATGAAATGCGTTGGAGACTGCAATGGGATAAAATGTTGATGGTGTAATCTGATGAAATGTGTTGGAGACTGCAATGGGATAGAATGTTGATGGTGTAATCTGATGAAATGGGGGTATTGAGATGCAGACAGCAGGACTGCAGGTCTTACAGTCCAAGTAAATATTGATTATAGGACCAGTCAGTGGACCCTGGATGTTACAGTCTGAGAATAATAACTCTCTTACAGTCTGATGGAGTGTAGATCTAATAGTCAACTAGTCGAGCTTCATATTTCAGTGAAAGGGGGCAGTGTGACAGTAGCACCATCCAAAGGTTTTGGGGATATCTTACAATCAGATGATGTGTGAATGAGGACGTGACATGGATGTTACAAAACGGTGAAATGTGGATGGTCGGGTGTGGTGATGTGAAGGTTGTGGTGCTTTGTGGCAGGTGCTGCTGGGCGTGTGGTTTGTGATGACAGATCTGATCCTCACTTCACAGCTCATCTATTACCATTGCGTCGTCAAACGCCGAAACAGTCGTGAGTTCTTTGTTGGTCAATGGGAAGGGGAGAAAATGAATGTGTCAGTGTGTGTATGGATGTATATTTTCTCTGTGTGTGTCTGTGAGTGCATGAGAGAGTTAGAGTAAGTTGTGTGTGTATGTGTGTGTGTGTGCTTGTGTGGTGTGTGTGTGTGCTTGTGTGTGTGCTTGTGTGTGTGTGTGTGTTGAATCTTCATTTTTTAACTTAATCGCAAGGTTGAAACTTTGGCATTTACATAAGCTATGATGTGCTGAAGGTATAATTCCAGCAGAGTGAAGAATTATTTGAAAGCTCGTGTGGGTGTTAAACTAAAGGGGACTGCACAATGGACTGCACAGTTGCTTGCCCAGTTAACGTTTTGCCACAAAGGCTGAAAACCAGTGTAGTTTTCTCTGAGGTGATGTGTTGAGACAGGGTAGAAGTTGCTTTTTCTCCAAACAACATGACAGAATGAAGGCATGAAAGAAAAACAGAATCACAATAACTTTAATGCATTTGCTGAATGTTTGAAAACTGTCCAAACTGTTTTGTCACAAAAGATTATGCCAAAGAAACACCTGAAGCCAAAGCCTGTTATCAATATTTGCAATCTTAGAGAGGGGTGTGTGTTTGAGTTTAAGCAAATTTATCAAAGATTGGAAAAGTAGTGTTCTAGTAGTCTGTTTCCTGATTCAGTTACCAAACGTTTGTAGCACACTTATTGTTAGCCAATTTTGTTACTTGTAGAATGTTTGATTGATATTTTGGATGTGATTCTGCCTCTAAACGGTGGATGTTGTTGTTGTTTATCCTCCATGCCCCCAAAGGGGTCAAAGGATTACATTTCCTTCATTCTTGATTTTTGAAAAAGGAAGACGTATACTACCATCATTTCATCCTGGTACTTACAATGATTCATGATGTCACAGAGATGAACGACGAGTCGAGGCGTCTACTGCTGTGTATCACGGGACTGCTGGGCACATCGGCGGTGTTCTCTAGCCTTCAGAAACAGCTTTCACCAGAACCTGTTCAGAGGTCGGGCACTGGACGACAGCTGTTGTCCTCCAATCTGTTTGACAACCAGTCTTCTTTCTTTCAGGCAAGTGGTAGTAGAGTGGAGCCTTGATCCGCCATACCAGTCATCTGTATTCTTGTGGATTTCTTTGTTTTCATTCCAGCAGATGTTCTCAGGGAGAAAATCTTTGATACAAAACTGGAAAAGAAACATAATTCAACTACGTAATGGCGTATTCAGAACAGTTGTGTTTTCTGGAGGGTCAAATGAAAGGAAGAGAAAGTGTATGGTTAGAATGTATTGTGTGCCATTTCTAACTTGTGTGTCTTTAGGCGTTGGGTGTGGGTAAGTTTTGGCCTGGGGCCAAACTATCTCCCTACCCATGTTCTACATTCATTTGTTGAAATAGTGAACTCATGCTGTAGAAAGACAAATCTGAAAAGAAAACTACCTTGCATAAACAACTCCCGTTGGTGTCACATTTAGATATCATCATCAAAGCATGGAATGTGTCGACCTTTATGGTTGGATTTCACATGGTCACATGTGGAAAATCTCACTAAATAGTGACATAGGTGTGTCATGAGCGGAACATTGTCACACTCCTGGCAGTGACTGATGTGTGCAAGGGGAGAGTGAAGAGAGAGGGTGCAGTGTGTTGTGCTGCCGATGCAAGAGATTGTGCTTCAGAAGAACATGAGTCATCATTGTCTTCTGTTTCATGTTGCTGTTTGCAGTCATCTCAGGAAATTGTCGGGTACATGCTGGGCATTGTCTCCACTGTGGCTTATTTCACCTCAAGGTCCTTTCAGATCTACAAAAATGTGAGTATCCCACACCAAGACACAGACACAAATATATGCAGATAGGTCTGCACGCTCAAATGCATGTTATCTCATGCATTTTCATCAGTGTTTTTGTTTTGTTCATGTGGAAAAGCTGTTGGAAAAAAAAAAGACTTTTCGATCCTGTTATTTTATTTTTTTGTTTGTTGTTTTAATAGTATTATTGCCTCCGCCACAAAGATTTTCACAAGCGTCTGTTTTGTCTGTGTGTCAGCAAGATTTGACTAACAATCTCTGAACTGATCTTTTTTTTTTTTAGTGAAACTTGGTGGGGAAAATGTAATGTGGCCCAGGAATGAACATATTCAGTCATGATGCTGATCTGCAGGGGATCAACGGGTGGCTTTGGGGTCCATCTGCAACATCAGGATAACACAACTGAAATGGTCTAGTTAATGAAGTCTGGTGGAGGGAAAGACAGAATGTGATCCACGGATGAAACGTTCGAATTTTGGTGCAGACCCAGATTAAAGGGCAGGTCCAGGATGCATTTGACCGTGGCAGAGGTCTGTGCCCCCTCCAGGCGCCCTTCTGGTTGTCACTGTGGTAGATCTTGCCCTTCTGGTTGTCACTGTGATAGGTCTTGTCCTTCTGGTTGTCACTGTGATAGATCTTGCCCTTCTGGTTGTCACTGTGGTAGATCTTGCCTTCTGGTTGTCACTGTGATAGGTCTTGACCCTCTGGTTGTCACTGTGATAGATCTTGCCCTTCTGGTTGTCACTGTGGTAGATCTTGCCCTTATGGTTGTCACTGTGGTAGATCTTGCCCTTCTGGTTGTCACTGTGATAGGTCTTGACCCTCTGGTTATCACTGTGATAGATCTTGCCCTTCTGATTGTCACTGTGATAGGTCTTGCCCTTCTGGTTGTCACTGTGATAGGTCTTGTCCTTCTGGTTGTCACTGTGATAGGTCTTGTCCTTCTGGTTGTCACTGTGATAGGTCTAGTCCTTCTGGTTGTCGCTGTGATAGGTCTGACCTGGTTGTCACTGTGATAGATAGTCTCATTCTGGTCGTCACTGTGATAGGTCTTGACCCTCTGGTTGTCACTATGATAGGTCTAGTCCTTCTGGTTGTCACTGTGATAGGTCTTGTCCTTCTGGTTGTCACTGTGATAGGTCTAGTCCTTCTGGTTGTCACTGTGATAGGTCTTGTCCTTCTGGTTGTCACTGTGATAGTCTTGTCCTTCTGGTTGTCGCTGTGATAGGTCTAGTCCTCTGGTTGTCACTGGGATAGTCTTTCCCTTCTGGTTGTCGCTGTGATAGGTCTAGTCCTTCTGGTTGTCACTGGGATAGGTCAGTCCTTTGGTTGTCCTGGATAGGTCTAGTCTTCTGGTTGTCCTGTGATAGGTCTGTCTTCTGGTTGTCACTGTGATAGGTCTAGTCCTTTGGTTGTCACTGTGATAGGTCTAGTCCTTCTGGTTGTCACTGTGATAGTTGTCCTTCTGGTTGTCCTGTGATAGGTCTATCCTTCTGGTTGTCACTGTGTATGATCTTGTCCTTCTGGTTGTCACTGTGAGTGTCTTATCCTCTGTCTTGTCACTGTGATAGGTCTTGCCTTCTGGTTTCACTGTGATAGGTCTTGTCCTTTGGTTGTACATGTTAGTCTGTCCTTCTGGTTGTCACTGTGATAGGTCTTGTCCTTCTGGTTGTCAGCTGTGATGGTCTGTCCTTCTGGTTGTCCTTGGTTAGTCTGTAGTTCCTTCTGGTTGTCCTGTGATAGGTCTAGTCCTTTGGTTGTATGTGATAGGTCTTGTCCTTCTGGTTGTTCGTTGCATGGTTGTCCTTTGGTTGTATGTGATGTCTGTCCTTTGGTTGTCGCTGTGATAGGTCTAGTCCTTCTGGTTGTATGTGATAGGTCTTTCCTTCTGGTTGTCGCTGTGATAGGCCTTGTCTTCTGGTTGTATGTGATATGGTTGTCCTTTGGTCCTTGGTATGTAGTGATAGGTCTTTCCTTCTGGTTGTCACTGTGATATGCTTGTCCTTCTGGTTGTTGTGATAGGTCTGTCCTTCTGGTTGTCCTGTGATAGGTCTGTCCTTCTGGTTGTCCGCTGTGATAGGTCTAGTCCTTCTGGTTGCTGTGATAGGTCTAGTCCTTGTCGGTTGTCCTGTGATAGGTCTAGTCCTTCTGGTTGTCACTGTGATAGGTCTTCCTTCTGGTTGTCACTGTGATAGGTCTAGTCCTTCTGGTTGTCACTGTGATAGGTCTTGTCCTTCTGGTTGTCACTGGTGATAGGTCTTGCCTTCTGGTTGTCACTGTGATAGGCTTGCCCTTCTGGTTGTCACTGTGTAATCTTCTTCTTTGGTGTCGCTGTGTAGTTGTCCTCTGGTTGTCCTGTGAAGGTCTTGCCTTCTGGTTGTCACTGTGATAGGTCTTGTCCTTCTGGTTGTCACTGTGATAGGCTGTCCTTCTGGTTGTCATGTGATAGATCTGCTTAGGTTGTCACTGTGGTAGTCTTGTTTGGTTGTCACTGGTGTAGGTTTGCTCTGGTTGTCACTGTGATGGTCTTGCCCTTGTTGTATAGGTTACCTCTGGTTGTCCTCGTGATGGTCTTGCCTCTGGTTGTCTGGAAGTCTAGTCCTTTCTTCGTGGTTGTCACTGTGATAGGCTTGTCCTCTGGTTGTCACTGTGATAGGTCTTGCCTTTGGTTGTCACTGTGTAGATCTTGCCTTCTGGTTGTCACTGTGTAATCTTGCCCTTTGGTGCACTGTGATAGGCCTTGTCTTCTGGTTGTCACTGTGATAGATCTTGCCCTTTGGTTGTCATGTGGTAGATCTTGCCCTTCTGGTTGTCACTGTGGGTAGATCTTCCCCTTCTGGTTGTCACTGTGATAGGTCTTGACCCTTGGTTTTTCACTGTGATAGATTTTTGCCCTTTGGTTGTCACTGTGTTTGGTCTTGTCCTTTGGTTGTCACGTGATAGGTTAGCCCTTTTGGGTTTGTCACTGTGATAGGTCTAGTCCTTATGGTTGTCGCTGTGATAGGTCTGACCTTCTGGTTGTCACTGTGATAGATATTTCTCCTTCTGGTCGTAACTGTGATAGGTTTTGGGACCTCTGGTCGTCACTGTGATAGGTCTTGACCATCTGGTCATCACTGTGATAGGTCTAGTCCTTGTGGTTGTCACTGTGATAGATCTTGTCCTTCTGGTTGTCACTGTGTTTAGGTCTTGTCCTTCTGGTTGTCACTGTGATAGGTCTTTCCCTTCTGGTTGTCGCTGTGATAGGTCTGGTCCTTGTGGTCGTCACTGTGATAGGTCTAGTCCTTATGGTTTTTAAATGTGATAGGTCTAGTCCTTCTGGTTGTCACTGGGATGGTCTGTCCTTCTGGTTGTCCTGGTGATAGGTCTAGTCCTTCTGGTTGTCGCTGTGATAGGTCTTTCCCTTTGGTTGTAGCTGTGATGGGCCCTTGTCCTTCTGGTTGTTAATGTGATAGGTCTTGTCCTTCTGGTTGTTAATGTGATATGTCTTTCCTTCTGGTTGTCACTGTGATATGTCTTGTCCTTCTGGTTGTTAATGTGATAGGTCTTGTCCTTCTGGTTGTCGCTGTGATAGGCCTTGTCCTTCTGGTTGTCGCTGTGATAGGTTTAGTCTTTCTGGTTGTCGCTGTCATAGGTCTAGTCCTTCTGGTTGTCACTGTGATAGGTCTTGTCCTTCTGGTTGTCACTGTGATAGGTCTTGCCCTTCTGGTTGTCACTGTGATAGGTCTAGTCCTTCTGGTTGTCACTGTGGTAGATCTTGTCCTTCTGGTTGTCACTGTGATAGGTCTTGCCCTTTGGTTGTCACTGTGATAGGTCTTGACCCTCTGGTTGTCACTGTGATAGATCTTGACTTCTTGTTGTCGCTGGTTGTCACTGTGATAGGTCTTGTCCCTCTGGTTGTCACTGTGATAGGTCTTGACCCTCTGGTTCTCACTGTGATAGATCTTGACCTTGGTTGTCACTGTGATAGATCTTGCCCTTCTGGTTGTCACTGTGATAGGTCTTGTCCCTCTGGTTGTCACTGTGATAGATCTTGTCCTTTGGTTGTCACTGTGATAGATCTTGCCCTTCTGGTTGTCACTGTGATAGGTCTTGACCCTCTGGTTATCGCTGTGTATAGATCTTGACTCTCTGGTTGTCGCTGTGTATAGATCTTGACCCTCTGGTTGTCACTGTGACAGATCTTGACCCTCTGGTTGTCACTGTGGTAGGTCTTGCCTTTCTGGTTGTCACTGTGATAGATCTTCATATATTCTTGCCCTTCTTGTTGTCACTGTGGTAGATATTACCTTCTGGTTGTCACTGTGATAGATCTTGCCCTCTTGTCACTTTGATTAGATTTTGTCCTTCTGGTTGTCACTGTGATAGGTCTTGACCCTTGGTCGTCAATGTGATAGGTCTTGTCCCTCTGGTTGTCACTGTGATAGGTCTTGACCCTCTGGTTGTCACTGTGACAGGTCTTGACCTCTGGTTGTCACTGTGATAGATCTTGCCTTCTGGTTGTCACTGTGATAGGTCTTGTCCCTCTGGTTGTCACTGTGATAGATCTTGCCCCTCTGGTTGTCACTGTGACAGATCGTGACCCTCTGTCACTATGATAGATCTTGACCTCTGGTTGTCACTGTGACAGATCTTGACCCTCTGGTTGTCACTGTGATAGTTCTTGACCTCTGGTTGTCACTGTGATAGATCCTGACCCTCTGGTTGTCACTGTGATAGATCTTGACCCTCTGGTTGTCGCTTGTGACAGATCGTGACCCTCTGGTTGTCGCTGTGATTAGATCGTGACCCTCTGGTTGTCACTGTGACAGATCGTGACCCTCTGGTTGTCACTGTGATAGATCTTTACCTCTGGTTGTCACTGTGACAGATCTTGACCCTCTGGTTGTCACTGTGATAGATCTTGACCCTCTGGTTGTCACTGTGATAGATCCTGACCTTGGTTGTCACTGTGATAGATCTTGACCCTCTGGTTGTCGCTGTGACAGATTCGTGACCCTCTGGTTGTCGCTGTGATAGATCGTGACCTCTGGTTGTCACTGTGACAGATCGTGACCCTCTGGTTGTCACTGTGATAGATCTTTACCCTTGGTTGTCACTGTGACAGATCTTGACCCTCTGGTTGTCACTGTGACAGATCTTGACCCTTTGGTTGTCACTGTGATAGATCTTGACCCTCTGGTTGTCACTGTGATAGATCTTGACCCTCTGGTTGTCACTGTGATAGATCTTGACCTCTGGTTGTCGCTGTGATAGATCTGAACCCTCTGGTTGTCACTGTGGTAGATCTTGCCTTTGTGGTTGTCACTGTGATAGATCTTCATATATTCTTGCCCTTCTTGTTGTCACTGTGGTAGATATTACCTTCTGGTTGTCACTGTGATAGATCTTGCCCTCAGAGATGGGATTTTTCCGCCGATTGGCGGATTTCCGTCTTTTGATGGCCCCAGGGGTCGTTTTTTGAGATCAGTGTAAAATCCGTTGAGAAAATTGGGGGGGGGGGGGGGGGGGGGGGGGTAGAGGTAGGTTTGTGATGAAGCTAATGTACGGCGAGAGGTCGATCGATATTGTGTTCTCAATTGATCCGTTCGCAAATGGATGTTTCGGTTTCTGCTTGGGCGGTCGTAGACTGCTGTCTTTGTTTTCATTCTCGGTTACCGAAACCATCAAAGCGGAAGTTGATGTTTGAGAACGCGGCAAACTGTTTGCGAATTTTTTTCCTGACGCCATTTTCTTTCGGTTTGACGAGAGTGGCGAAAAACCAGAATGTTTCGTCAGATAGCAGAAAAGCGAGAAAGTTCTTGCGAAGCAAGTCGATGCTTCAGTTAAAAACAAATGGACTTGGAAGTGGTTGGAGGAGGAAGTGAGCGCAAAAAGTGATGCTGACCAGTTCCAAAGGCGCCGTCAGCCACAGTGTGATTCTCAGACTGAAAGACTGCATGAGGAAAATCACCTATCCAGGACAAGCAGTCTGCACATGGTGTAATGACGCGATCAAGTATGGCTCACGGGCAAGTCAGCATTGATCAACCACGTTCTTGCTGAAAAGCACCTAGCAGAGTGAAAGATCGTCTTACAAACGGAGACTCTTGGATCGTTTGGAGCATCGGCAAGTCTACCCACCACCCCCACTCCCACCCCGTCTCTCTCTCTCTCTCTCTCTCTCTCTCTCTCTCTCTCTCTCTCTCTCTCTTCTCTCCTTGTGAAGAGTAATGCTATTTGTTTTGTGAAGTAATGATATTAATATATTGCAGGTTTTCTCCAGATAGATATGATGAATCTGTAGAACCCCCCCCTTTTTTTTTTCTTCTTCTTGATGTAATGCCCACAATCATCAAGCTGATTATTTTGCAATGAAGGTTCTCTTTGAAAAACAGGTTCCATCAATGTCACAGTATACACAATTGTGTAGTCAATATTTTACGTAATAAATAGTCATACAACAAAAACTATTTTAGTGAGAGAGAGATCAAAACAAAAAAATTGCAAGGGTGGTTATTGACATTCTACAGACAGCAAACAAAACAGACGATAGTACGGAAAAGTCATAGTAGTAGTAGTAGTAATATAATAGAATGTTTTTTACCTATACCACCGCGTCACAAAATCTTTTCTTTTCTGGTATAGATATATGGGGGGGGGGGGGGGGGGGAAATCAGTTACACACATTCATACAAACGAGCAGACCGGCAGATATGCATGTTACTTATACTCTGGTGACTAGATTTAGCAAGTGACATCATTAATGTTGAGGAGTATCAGAAGTGTGAAAGTGGTTTTTTCTTATTGTAATAGAGATGGATCAAGTTGAAAAGAAAAAAACAACTGCTTGTGGGCACACAATGAGTTAAACCTTCACAATTTGCACACTTTGAATATGATCCTTTGTCAACTCTCTCACTTATATTATTCTATAAAGGAATCAGAATCCTCCGTGGTATTTTGAAGGACAACTATAAGAAATTATTTGATTGGTGTTCAGGTAACTTTTTAATAAGTATTTTGAAGGATGGCTATTACTATTAGAAACTAAACTGCTCGCTGAATGTGGTGATGTGAAGGACAGTAATGAGAAACTGACTTGCAACTGCTGGAAAATTGTGTGACTATTAGCAACTGGAAAATCACAATCCTGTGTCAATGGTCTTCATGATTTCCTGACAGACATCAATGGCGAAGGTGAGAAAGTCTTTTTTTTGTAGGATCAAGGTTATTAATACTTTTGAATACTTCGGTGTCTCAGATGCTGATTTTTGCAGGTTAAATTCTAAAAAATCTTCAGCTTCAGGGGCAAAGCCCCTGACCCCACCAGGGGCCTTGCCCTGGACCCCACCGGGGGCCTTCAGCGGCCCCGGACCCCCGCCACTTTTTTTTCCTCCTTTTTCACATTAGGAGAATCCCATCTCTGTGCCTCTTGTCACTTTAATAGATTTTGTCCTTCTGGTTGTCACTGTGATAGGTCTTGACCCTCTGGTCGTCACTGTGATAGGTCTTGTCCCTCTGGTTGTCACTGTGATAGGTCTTGACCCTCTGGTTGTCACTGTGACAGGTCTTGACCTCTGGTTGTCACTGTGATAGATCTTGCCCTTCTGGTTGTCACTGTGATAGGTTTTGTCCCTCTGGTTGTCACTGTGATAGATCTTGCCCTTCTGGTTGTCACTGTGACAGATCGTGACCCTCTGGTTGTCACTGTGATAGATCTTGACCCTCTGGTTGTCACTGTGACAGATCTTGACCCTCTGGTTGTCACTGTGATAGATCTTGACCCTCTGGTTGTCACTGTGATAGATCTTGACCCTCTGGTTGTCGCTGTGACAGATCATGACCTCTGGTGTCACTGTGATAGATCTTGACCCTCTGGTTGTCACTGGTGACAGATCGTGACCCTCTGGTTGTCACTGTGATAGATCTTGACCCTCTGGTTGTCACTGTGACAGACTTGACCCTCTGGTTGTCACTGTGACAGATCTTGACCCTCTGGTTGTCACTGTGAGATCTTGACCCTCTGGTTGTCACTGTGATAGATCTTGACCCTCTGGTTGTCGCTGTGATAGATCTTGACCCTCTGGTTGTCACTGTGACAGATCTTGACCCTCTGGTTGTCACTGTGGTAGATCTTGCCTTTCTGGTTGTCACTGTGATAGATCTTCATATATTCTTGCCATCTTGTTGTCACTGTGGTAGATATTACCTTCTGGTTGTCACTGTGATAGATCTTGCCCTCTTGTCACTTTGATAGATTTTGTCCTGGTTGTCACTGTGATAGGTCTTGACCCTTGGTTGTCACTGTTATAGGCCTTGTCCTTCTGGTTGTCACTGTGGTAGATCTTGCCTTCTGGTTGTCACTGTGATAGATCTTGCCTTCTGGTTGTCACTGTGGTAGATTCTTGCCCTTCTGGTTGTCACTGTGATAGATCTTGCCCTCTGGTTGTCACTGTGATAGGTCTTGCCCTCTGGTTGTCACTGTGATAGGTCTTGACCCTCTGGTTGTCACTGTGACAGGTCTTGCCCCTTTGGTTGTCGCTGTGATAGATCTTGCCCTTCTTGTTGTCACTGTGATAGGTCTTGTCCCTCTGGTAGTCAGTGTGGTAGGTCTTGTCCCTCTGGTTGTCACTGTGACACGTCTTGTCCATTGGTTGTCACTGTGGTAGATCTTGTCTTGGTTTTCACTGTGATAGATCTTGCCCTTCTGGTTGTCACTGTGATAGATCTTGTCCTTCTGGTTGTCACTGTGATAGATCTTGTCTTTCTAGTTTTCACTGTGATAGGACTTGTCTGGTCGTCACTGTGATAGGTCTTGTCCTTCTGATTGTCACAGTGATAGATCTTGCCCTCAAAGCCTCAGGATTGTAAGATGTGCATTTCAGCATCTTTATCTTCACTTTTAAACTTCAGTGGACATCATTGTCATATTGCTGGATTTCAGTTCAAGTCCTGGTATGTGAAGTCTCTGCCTACAGTAACATTTGTAATGGTAGTGATAGATAATCGTTACTGGTCACTGACTATCATGTTTTATATTTTCATTCATTGTCACTGTACTATTGCTATGAGTTTTGGTACAGCGCGATACTGTGAAGTTTTGGGGGCACACTAGCATTTGTTACGGCTGCGCTGGATAACTTATCATACAGACAGGAGATCATGCTTTAAAATTATTTTTGGTTGTCATTATGATCGTCATTGTCATTTTCAGTTTAAAATTACTCTTTGGTTGTCGTTATGATTGTCATTGTCATTTTCATTTTTAAAATTATTTTTGGTTTTGATTATGGTTGTCATTGTCATTTTCAGTTTAAATGATTTTTGGTTGTCATTATGATTGTCATTTTCAGTTTAAATGATTTTTGGTTGTCATTATGATCATCATTTTCATTTCAAACACCGGAAAGTGTAGGGTATGATCAAGGCAACTTTTATATGATATTTATAGTTATTGTCATTATATACAACAGACTGACCCTAATCTTTAATGTATTTATATTTTTGACATTATGACTTTCATGATATTGGTATTTTGATTTTCAGTTCAAGTAGGGTTTTATAATGGTTAATGATTATTTTCAGTTCAAGTAGGGTTTTGTAATAGTTGGTGACGAGTTTCAGTTCAGGTAAGGTTTTGTAATGGTGGATGACGATTTTCAGTACAAGTCCGGAACGTGAAGGGCCTGTGCACGGTGACGTTCGTGATGGCGGTGGTGGGTAATTTCCTGTACGGCCTGGCCATCGTGCTGTACTCCGTGAAGCTGCACTACTCCCTGATGCATCTGCCCTGGCTGCTGGGGAGCTGGGGCATCATGTTCATGGACTGCTTTGTATCCTTGACTGTTGGCTTGGTAGTGTATAGCGGTGTCTGTTTTTCTAACCATTGCAGGAACTGTTGGAAAATGCTCTCTTGGGGAGTTTTGATTGAAAAGTCGAACATGTACGCTGCCCTCTCCCCAGCCCCTTTCAGACAGACAAATCAAAAACTGAACAGAACACAGTGTTCACAGGGAGGTAGAAAGTCTTTATAATTTGATTTGAAGGGTCTTTTTTCAGTTTACTCTAGCTATGGTGGTAAAGTTACAGACAACAACAACACCCCCCCCCCCCCAAAAAAAAAAAAAAGAAAAAAAAGAAAAGGAAAAAAGAATAGTCTCTCTATGGGTTCACCCATAATGTGAATTTCATTTCTTGACAAGCGCTGGAGACCAGGTCATTGGGAATACTGTGGAATCTTTCTGTAACAACCTTCAGAGGTTGATACTAAGGGGGTCTGAAAAGAGGGAGTCTTTTGTCAGGGAGGTAAAGTTAGTATTGACAAAGAGGAAATGTGTTTCAGGTGGTCACTGGAATATTCAAGGCATTTGACTGAAAAAGACCTGGTATTGTAGTCATACCTATAATTTGCCTTGTTTCCTGATCAAGGAGCGAGTATTACCATTGTTGTTCCTATGGTGATATATTGGTCAGTTTACCAATCTTTGTTTATAGTCTTGAAACAGATTTGCCATTGCTCCTAGTTTTGCTTATAAGGATTGCCTTTGAATTTTTGCACAGTACCAGAAGATGAGCTTTTGTTTGTTTGTGATATTGGATCCCTGTCTTTCCATATGTTTGCTTTTCCAGATGATTATGCGCTTGGATGTTCTGTTAAGCAGGTGTCTTTCATCTTTCCTTAACTCTGGCTCTCAGATTGTCTTCCAAATCAAAAAGTATAGCAAGGAGGAGGAGATGACAATCGTTGTGAGCTCACCGGAAAACGAAGCGTCGCCCCTCCTGACCCCCATCAACAGTGCTGACGACGACTACGGAACTGTTTGATGCTTCTGATTCTAGAAGGCGTGGGTGTGAGGATGATCAAGAGTGAAAGGAGATGCATCAATGAGGGGCAGATGGGTGCCTGCATGTAAGAGAGTGGTGAGGGAGGAGATCTTCTGCGTACGCAGGCTGGTACTCCTGTGGACACTCCCTGTATAGACAGGCGAGTATTAAACCCATCTGCCCAACAAAGAGAGTGGAGTTTTGTGTGTATGACCGTTTTTTTTTTTTTTTATCCTGCCATTAAGGCAGCCATACTCCAACTTCAGGGAAGGTGCACCCCATGTGTACTGTGTGTCGTCCATACCAACGGCCAAACTGGCCTTCTCTTCCGAAAGTTGGTGATGGGATTTTACGGGTGTGCAAGATGAAAAAATAATAAAGTTTATAAAAACCTTTTGGTGGTAGTCAAATCCATTAGAGAGAAAACTGACGTTTCAAGCCATAGGCCCGTTGTCAAAGTGAAAAGAAGAGGACAGTGTAGACAGGAAAGCCTATGTGAGAATTGGGTGAGAACATTTCATTTAATGATTAAGTTGGACCAGAATAAAGTCACTGATCACTGTTCAGGTGGGGGCCGGATAGCTCAGTTGGTAGAGCACCGGACTCGTGATCCTGGGGTTGCGGGTTCGAATTTCGGTATAGGGGATTTTTCCTCGGAGTTAACATTGGTTCTGACTCCATTCCCCATATAGTCCTTCGAATGAGACTATAAACCGAGGTTCCGTGTGTGAACGCACGCATAACATCTTGCACACACGTAAAATCCCATCACCAACTTTCGGAAGAGAAGGCCAGTTTGGCCGTTGGTATGGATGACACGTGACACATAGCATGCACCTTCCCCGAAGATGGAGTATGGCTGCCTTAATGGCGGGATAAAAAAGGGTCATACACACAAAACTCCACTGCCTGGCTATACAGGGAGTGTCCGCAGGAGTATCAGCCTGCGTACGCAGAAGAAAGAAAGAAAGAAACTGTTCAGGTGTATTGAGCTCACACAGACACACACTGCAGTTCACACAAAGACACCAACACACACACGCCCCCCCCCCCCCCCTTTTTACCCACCACAACCCCACAAAACCACATACACACACACCACCACCACCCTGCACCACACACACACACAAAAGGAGGGGAATAAATGGAAATATTCACTATTTAGCCTACTGAAAGAAAAAGAAACAGGCTAAAGGACAGGACGGAGAGATTAAGGCAAAAGGGCCCTGGCTCAGCTGGACGTCAGTGACTCTGATGTTCATCCCAGCTGGCTGTGTGGTGCCCAAGCGGCTGATGACAAGGTTCTCCATGTGCTTTCTGTACACACGGTCTCTGGGGTTCTGCCACACTGCTGCTATCTTTGCATGACTGTAGCTGTGATATGGACCAACAAAATGTTGGCCGACTGGGTTGTTGTAGCCCAGCTTCATCGACCTCAGGTGCTCTGAAAAGCGGTCGGCCAATGAGCGGTAGGTCTCCCCAATATACAGCTTGGAGCAGAGGGTGCAGGTCAAGACGTACACTAAGTCCCTAGACTGGCAGTTTAAACTGGACCTCACAGTGAATGTGCCAGTGGGTCCCACGACTGTAGCTGAAGTGTCTATGAATGGGCACGTCTTGCATTTTTTGTCCCCACAAGGTCTGCACCCTGGTGAGGTTGACTGGGTGGCCTGCGGTCTAAGCTTGGACCTCGCAAGCATGTCACGCAGGTTCTTGTCTCTCTGAAAAGCAATCAGCAGTGGCTTGGAAAAGATTTGTTTGAGGTCTGGGTCTTGTTGGAGGAGACTAAAGTTTTCACGGAAGGAAAAAAAACAAACCCAGACATGCTTTGGTAAAACTGCAAGATGTTATGCGTGCATTCACACATGGAACCTCGGTTTATAATCTGATTTGAAGGATTGTATGGGAAATGGAGTCGGAACCAATGTTAACTCCGAGGAAAAAATCCCCCTGTACCGAAACGGGCTCGGCAGAGATTCGAACCCGCAAGCCCAGGATTATGAGTCCAGCGCTCTACCACTGAGCTATTCCGGCCCCCAGGGATGAGATGAGAATGCATATGTGATAGAGAGAGAGCTTTTGCATGAGCTTTTATTCGTGTGCAGTCACAAACTGTGATATGACACAAAGAAAGAAAATGGACAAAGGGTGCATAAATATGTGTGTTGCTCAGATGGAGTACATGGAACTGTGAAACAATGGTGAGCTGTAATGTGATGGAGAGAGAGAGAGAGAGAGAGGATGGTGTTCATGTGAAGAGTTGCTGTGTTCTTTTTTTCTGTACATAGATGACGCTGATGTGTGTATGCAGCAGTTCAAAGGCTGATGACATCGGAGTCATAGCTTTTGGAATAATACAGCTCTGTGTAGATTTTTTTTACCATTTGGAATTTTAGTGGAACAAGTGTGAGTGTAACTGTATGATGAGACATTTTATTGATTGTGAATGAAGAGAATGACGCTTCAGAAAATGTGTTAAGATGAGCATCAAAACAAACAAAAACCCTCAAAACTCACGTTTTAGCAAATGAGTGCTTTTTGCAGTGTATTTGATTATCTAGTTCCAGATCTGACCAGTTTTACCAAAGCATGTCTGGTTTGTTTGTTTTTTCCTTCTGTTGCCAGTCGAGTTGTCAGTAGAGGAGAAAATACCATATCTTTCATTCCAATGCGATTCGGTTGAAGTAGTTTGCAGGTGGGGGTTGAGGAGGCTACATGGGCCAGTGGTGATTGGTAGGGGGTAGGAGGGGGGGGGGGGGGGGGGGGGGGCTAGTGGAGAGTTGCTGACTTCCCCCAAACTGCCCTCCTCCTTCCCATCCTCTTCTTGGTAAAAAGAATGAAATGAAATGCCATAGAAAAGGGGATTGAGGGGAGGGGGGGGGGGGTAGGGTTTTGAAAGAAGATATGCCGTTGCAATAATTGAAAACAAGATTGAATGAAGAATCACAATATCAAAATTCCAGGTAATAAAAAGGAAGAGAAGTCAAAAGAAGAAATTTCACAGTAAAAAGCTGACTGAAGAAACGCCCACAGCAAAGTTCTGAAAGAAAATAGTCAAAAGAAGAGACACTGGTTCAAAGTTTAGGGAAGAAGAAAGATCAAAACTCAGAACAGAAAAAGGAAACCATTGAACAAACAAAAAAAAAGAACAAGAAAAAAAATCAAAGCAAGACTGAGATTCAAAAGATCTTGACAGAAAAAAAAACACTATAAGAAGAAAAACAGAAAAGAAAACAAAGAAAAAAGAAAATGTGATAAGTCGAAAGAGGATGCCATATCAAAATCTTGGGAGGGATAAAAGTTGAATGAAGATATAGCATTGCAAAGTCCTGAAGAAAAAGATCAAAAGAAAAGCATCTTAACAAAATTCTTAAAGAAAATAAATGAATAAAGACATGTTTTTACACAATGGGGGAAAAAACGTCGAAAGAAGACGGGCTGTTGCACATTTGGGAGAAAAAGAAAAGTAGACAGAAAAATCATCATGCAATTGGCAGCAGGGCAAGAAATCATGTCAAATTGTTGCCTCCTGCCCCCCCCCCCCCCACCCCCACATTCCCCACCCCACCCCTCCTGCTCCACACAACCAGCACTATTTTTTTTCCAAGCCAATTCACTACTGTATCGCACCATTGTGGGCTCCTCAACAACATCAGAAAATGTTGATGCTTTCATGTGTTTGTGTATGATTATCATCATGTAATGAATGTATTTCTTGGTATGTGTGGCTGTGTGTGTGTGTGTGTGTGTATGTGCATGTTTGTGCACACTCATGTGTGTGCTGTGTATGTTCTTCATTTCATCATTTGAGATGCACACCTCTTTTTTCCCCACACTTTTTCTTTTTTTTAGTGCTTGTAATATCAAAGATAGAAGATAGAGAAAGTACTTATAGACTCTGATTGTGTACAGCTGAAACAGGATTCAAATGCTCTTTGAGTGTTCTGCTCCTCCTGATTCAAATGCTCTTTGAGTGTTCTGCTGCTCCTGAAAACTTTCTTCAGTGTGTAGAACAGAAGTGCGTCATCCAACGTAGCTACGTGCTGTGCACAGGAAATGGCTTAATCATAGCTACGTGCTGTGCACAGGAAAAGGCTTAATCATAGCTACGTGCTGTGCACAGGAAAAGGCTTAATCATAGCTACGTGCTGTGCACAGGAAAAGGCTTAATCATAGCTACGTGCTGTGCACAGGAAAAGGCTTAATCATCTACTCTGTGCCAAAAGGACTTAGACTACATTCAATCCAGAGCGGCTAAGGGTCTTAAGGTTTTCTTGCGTGCCTGGCCAGTGTCTTATCCCCAAGTTCACCAACCCATGGCACTGTTTGTCTTTCCTGGAGAGAATGGTCCTGTCAGAATTCTTCAGGAGACAATGGTTCAACCAGGGACGTCCACAGTGGGTGGGGTCACCTGGAAAGTTCACGGAACCAAAGCTTTGATGAAAATTCAGTGAAAAGGTTTATACCACAACATACTCATGGTTTATGTAACAACAAAAACAAGCCCAGATAGGAAGAGCAACAAAGTGAAGCTAGTACCATGTTCTTGTGTAGTGCTCTCCCCTAGAGAAAGCATCTCAAATGAAGTTACACAATGCCATATAATGGGTTTGCTGCGTTTTTTGGAAAAGGAAACTTTATGGACACAGGATGATGGTGATTGGCTGTTTGGTAGGACTTCCTTGCAGATGTGGTGGAATTACATGAAAGTAACTTGGTCAGTTTGTCACATGTGCAATAATCTTACACTGGAATCTACCTCTTTTACCATTTGTCTATCAAAGTGTGTGTGTGTTAGTTATTCAAAGTGTGTATGTGTGCATGTTTCCCAAGGTATTTTAAGTATATGCCATTTTTAGTGGGGGATGGGACATGGGGAGTGACTATAGCACATCATAATCCCCAATGTTGCATGCCACACTGCATGTCCTTGCGTGGTTACCTCACCGCTGTGCCTTTCTAAACTCCCTTTTGGAACTAACAAGCCTTGGTGGAACCCCGTAGATTTTTTCTGCGTCACTGGTGTTGAATGGCGTTATGTCATTGTGCATGTGGGAACACTGTATTTTTTAACCTTGCGGAAAATAGTTATGTTTTAAATCAGGGTGTATGTTTCGTGTGACAATGTTTAGTAATGAAAGGCAACGCCAGTCTTGAATTAAAGTAATTTGTTCATTGTTTTTCATGGTTGCTGTGTGTATGTGTGTGTGTGTGAGAGAGAGAGAGAGAGAGATTAGGGAAGATGAGCTGGTTTTCAGTTTCCTTTGAAGCGGGACTTTCCATGCTTGTTCCGTGCTTCGTTTCTACATAGGGCTCTGTTCATGTATCTACATGCATATCTACCAGGCAGCAGGGTGTCAAGGGTTGATGGCTTGAAAGATGTTTGTTCACATGTATTGCATTCATTTCCTGCTAAAAGGCAAATCTGGATATTCTGAGAGTAAAATCTCTGCCCAATGCTCGGTCCAGAATGAATAAACATGCGTCAGGTAACAGAGAGTCGTTCGTCACTGGAACAGCTTGTAAGTTAGTTTTGAAAAGGTTGGGAATATGAATCACTTTGAGAACCTGGACTAGGATACAGGATGTTTGGATTTATGACTTTTGAGTGAGATTTCAAAATTAGCACTCATTTGCAGTTGTGTTATGAAATACTTGTCAGTATGAAATGAACAATTCAAAACTCCGCTACAAAGAATACCAAATGTCCTCAGCTACAACTACTACATAGTAACTATTAGTATAGGAGCAGCAAAGACCCCCCCCACCCCCCACCCCCCACCCCCAATATTACACAGTCTACAAACAGGTGACCCTCTACCACACTTTTACCAACAGAACAGAAGGGCAAAGAAAATCCTTGATGCCTAAATGTGATTAACTGTTTGGTATGAAACATTAAGTGCTGACATACATGATTAACTGTTTGGTATAAAACATTAAGTGCTGACATACATACAACATTAATCACATGCCATTTTCTGCAGAGTCTAAGAAAATCTATCCCAGGATGTCCTACATGATTAAAAAAAAAAAAGATATCTGGTATTTCTTCCAATTGATGCATGGATTAGACATTCCTTGCAGATCTGCCATTGAATAACAGAAATCGGTTTGGTATAGGCTTGTGCCTAGGATGTTATGACCTCCAGCTTGTGGTTATGCTTTTACCTACATTGGTTTGGTATAGATTTGTACTTTGGATTTAATGACCTGAACCACGTGGTTATGATTTTACCTACACTGGTTTGGTATAGATTTGTACCTTGGATCTTAATGACCTCTACCATGTGGTTATGATTTTACCTACACCTTTTGGTTTGTCAGTCTGTTAACCAAGATAAAGAAAAACAAAACAAAACCCAACAACCTATAGAACCTTTTTTCACAAAACTCAGTAGAAAGACAGAATGTGGCCCCTGGTTGAAGGTATTGAACTTCAATGCAGATCAGGGTCAAAGGGCAGATCCAGGATTCTCTCGACTTTGACGGAGGTCTGCACTCTCCTCAGTGCCCTTCTAGTCTGTAGCTAGCTCTGGTTTGAGCTGGACTGCAGACCTGATCCTGATGTGCTGTCTCTTGATCAGCCGGGCTGGAAACATGACCTGAAGTGGCAATGGCTTAAGGTGCCTCCAGCCAGGTCTGTTAAAAACTTGCTGATTTCTGAGAGTCTGCTGGCTTGACTACTGTCTGTCCAATGATATGATGCTGGGGAGTGGTTTTTTTAATAATAATTTTTTTTTTATTATATTCATATGTTTAGGATGATTTTTTACAAGATTTGTTTTACAGGAACATTATTTTTTTCATTGCTGTTGGCAAGTGTATCAACCTGTTTATTTTTTTTGTAGATTTTCTCATTTATCGAATGACTGATTTATGCTCAACGCAAAATGTATTTGGTAGGTAAGCAGGCTTTCTTGGCACTATGACTTTTGTTCAAGTCTAGTCAGTTAACATTCAGAGGACATGTGATCGATATCATCACCATAGGGCATGTGGAGACTGTCCCCCCGACATTACCCATGATTTATCAAAGTGGATACAAGCTAAACTGCAGTGCCATTTTTCTTTTTCTTTTAAGTCGGAGAAGAAAAACGGATGTTTTAGTTTGGTATGAGGTGTAGTAATGTCACTGAATTTTGCTGGCTTTCCTTTCCTCTTTCTAACCTATTGTCCAGACAGCTCATATCATATGTAGACAATGTTTTCTGTCCATAGCTTGCACAAAATCCAAAAAATTTTTTTGCCCCTTCCTCTTTTTTATCCGGTACCTTCTTTCAGAAGAAAAAAGAAACACCGAAGGTGCTGGGGAGGACCCAAAGAAGCACTGTCTTCACCTGCCTTTAGAGCAGTCCTGTACCACCCTTGGAGGCCTGCGCTGTGTTGACGATGGGTACAGGCACGCGCAGGACACTCCATTAAGATATCAAGGGACATAACTGCTCCTGAACAGAGGTAAATTAGACTACAGGATGCAGCTCATAACAGCCTTACAGTAGCATCCCCATGGGTGTACCAGCCCGTATTTCATGACTGCAGAGCCCCACCGGCGAAAAAACACCACCCTCCAGCTGCCGAGCACACCCCACAGACCCAACCACCCCTGCCCACGGACAGATGAAGACAGTGCCACTCCAGACACAGCCAAGCTTTCGCCATACGGTCTTATGTGCCCTCAAGAGAGAATCCAAAGTTGTAGTCTTTCCCACTGTCAACAGGACTTTCCCTGTGGTCAGTGGGTCTTTCCTCACCGTCACTGGACCTTTCTCCAGGGTCAGCCTAGTTAAGGCAAAGAAGAAAAAGAAACACCCGAAGGTGCTGGGGAGGACCCAAAGAAGCACTGTTTCACCTGCCTTTAGAGCAGTCCTGTACCACCTTGGAGGCCTGCGCTGTGTTGACGATGGGTACAGGCACGCGCAGGACACTCCATTAAGATATCAAGGGACATAACTGCTCCTGAACAGAGGTTAATTAGACTACAGGTTGCAGCTCATAACAGCCTTACAGTAGCATCCCCATGGGTGTACCAGCCCGTATTTTCATGACTGCAGAGCCCACCGGCGAAAAACACCACCTCCAGCTGCCGAGCACACCCCACAGACCCCAACCACCCCTGCCCACGGACAGATGAAGACAGTGCCACTCAGACACAGCCAAGCTTTCGCCATACGGTCTTATGTGCCCTCAAGAGAGAATCCAAAGTTGTAGTCTTTCCCACTGTCAACAGGACTTTCCCTGTGGTCAGTGGGTCTTTCCTCACCGTCACTGGACCTTTCTCCAGGGTCAGCCTAGTTAAGGCAAAGAAGAAAAAGAAACACCCGAAGGTGCTGGGGAGGACCCAAAGAAGCACTGTCTTCACCTGCCTTTAGAGCAGTCCTGTACCACCCTTGGAGGCCTGCGCTGTGTTGACGATGGGTACAGGCACGCGCAGGACACTCCATTAAGATATCAAGGGACATAAACTGCTCCTGAACAGAGGTAAATTAGACTACAGGATGCAGCTCATAACAGCCTTACAGTAGCATCCCCATGGGTGTACCAGCCCGTATTTCATGACTGCAGAGCCACCGGCGAAAAACACACCCTCCAGCTGCCGAGCACACCCCACAGACCCAACCACCCCTGCCCACGGACAGATGAAGACAGTGCCACTCCAGACACAGCCAAGCTTTCGCCATACGGTCTTATGTGCCCTCAAGAGAGAATCCAAAGTTGTAGTCTTTCCCACTGTCAACAGGACTTTCCTGTGGTCAGTGGGTCTTTCCTCACCGTCACTGGACCTTTCTCCAGGGTCAGCCTAGTTAAGGCAAAGAAGAAAAAGAAACACCCGAAGGTGCTGGGGAGGACCCAAAGAAGCACTGTCTTCACCTGCCTTTTAGAGCAGTCCTGTACCACCCTTGGAGGCCTGCGCTGTGTTGACGATGGGTACAGGCACGCGCAGGACACTCCATTAAGATATCAAGGGACATAACTGCTCCTGAACAGAGGTAAATTAGACTACAGGATGCAGCTCATAACAGCCTTACAGTAGCATCCCCATGGGTGTACCAGCCCGTATTTCATGACTGCAGAGCCCCCCGGGTTTACCTTCTTTCAGGAATTCACTGCCCAACGGTTTACATCACTGAAAATACTGCTAAATAAATGTAAACAAATCTCTTGAAGCTGACCTTTTCGACAAGCTGTTATTATCAGTGGTTCACTGTTTCTGCCATGCCCTGATTTTTGTGCCATTTGTAATTGTACAGTATCTAGGGGCAAGAGTGTGTATGTGTATGCCTGTGTGAGACAGTTGTTTCATGGAAATTGTTGTGGTGCTTTGCTGCCCATGCACGTTTATGTCAGTTTATGTTTTTACATGATTAATTCAAGTGTGTGTGTGTGTGTTTGTGTATGTGTGTGTGTGTATAACTGTTCAACATGTGGCATTAGAAAGATTTGTGCTTTATTATGATTGTTATTTGCAGGGTTATGAACACACCTTGTACACCTTGACCGTTTGTATGAGGCTGTTAAAAGCAGGTTATATATTTTTCTATTGTTCAATGTGCTTTGAGCTGAGCTTTTTTCCCTCACAGAGCAATGCGAGTTGTTCAGTCTGTATTTCTGTGTTGTTTTGAAAAATCATCTCTTTTAATAAATAATCAGAGTTTAAGAACTAACTTTGGAAGCTGTGAACTACATTTAAAAATGATCTCTTTTAGGTGCTGGTTAGAATTTTATAACTGACTTTTGAATCGGTACAGAACTATGTCTGAAATATGTTTTGTCTTTTCCCCATTTTGTGAATAAGTAACGATGGTTTCACATTTAATCATGAACTGGATGGAGCTGAACTATTGTTATATTTATTTTCTTTTAGCATTAACAAGAATTCATATTGCATTTTGGATGATGTATGCATGGACATTTGTTCCAAATGTGATTAAAATCGTTGGGTAGATATTTATATTAATTTGGGGAAAGTTGTGTATGAAAAAATTTGCGGATAATGTTGGGTAGATATTCATATTTAATTTGGGGGAAGTTGTGTATGAAAAAATTTGCGTGTGTGTGTTCACTTAAGGTTTGGATCAGATGTGAGAATGGAAAAAGTTTAGAAAAAAAGAAATGTTGATACATGTTTTTTAAAGACATCTGTTCCCTGATATTTTATCAGAAAACCTCACCTTAAACATATACTGTAACATGGAACTTGTGTATCTTTCTTACTGTATTTTCTTTTTCTTTTTTTTTTTCTTCCTTTTTTTAAGATTTAGAAAGAGAGGGGGTTAGTTTTTAAAGAACATTGTATTCATGACCACTTTTAACATAGGTTCAGTCTGGCACAGGAACAAAGGATTGGTGCCCCCTCCCCTCCCCCTCTTTCTGTGCGTGTGCACATGCGCACACACACACACACACTCACAGACACACACACACACATGCACGCATGCACACGCACACACACACACACACACATGCACACACACACACACAAACACATACACACACACACACATGCACTTTCACTCACAAACTGTTGATAGTTCATACGTTGGTCCCCATGTCAACCAAAAGCACTTTTTTGTTTTTTTTAATCATGTCCCATCACATTTCCAACAGTGGTTATTATAAATCTTCACTCGCTGAAACATACACTCCTGTGCGTCTTTTCACCAAGGGTACATGGTTTCAAAGCTTGGTTTTGTTACCTCTATAAACAATGCTAGTTTGCTGTTGATTGAATTTATCTATCCAGTGAAGTCTATTCCTTCCTATCACTCATCCATTCCTTAAAAAAAAAAACACGATAGAACAGCTCAAGCTGTTTAGATCTGCAGTACTATCATCTTCATTTTGAGCATAGCGTGTCATGTGGAGGCACAGGTATGGTGAAGAGAGTTGCATCCCTTCTACTGGATCCATTTGATCAAGACTCGCTGAAGTAAGCCTCCCTCCCCTATTATAAAGACTTTTTTTCCCCTTTGGATATCTTTCACTTTGTCTATAAACAGATGGACAGCCCCACAAAGATTTTTCTCCATTCTGAGACATTTTGTGCCTCACGTTATCTTGAACTCCCCCTCCCTCCCCCCCCCCAATTTTTCCTCTAAAGACTTGGTTTTCCTGGAACTGTTTTTGTCGTTGCCATATTGTTGTCTTGGTGCAGATTCTCTCCTTTTTTTAAACACTTTTTTTTTTTTTTTTTTTTTTTGCTGTCCCAACCTCTGCGTCACCTCAGAGGCAGTGCACCCACGCCGCTCATTCCGACACCCCGTCCACAGCCATAGCCCGGCTGGCCCCGCCGCAGCCCCGGCACCGGCAATCCACAGGGAGC
Organism: Conus ventricosus; assembly: GCA_018398815.1. Classification (NCBI taxonomy): domain Eukaryota; kingdom Metazoa; phylum Mollusca; class Gastropoda; order Neogastropoda; family Conidae; genus Conus; species Conus ventricosus. The sequence goes on along the minus strand of CM031599.1, from coordinate 7,929,114 downwards.
AGTCAATGTCAAGTCGTCAAGAGGCAACCCACCAGAGGAGACACTGCACTGCTGCCGAGTCACTTCGGTGGTGTTCAGTGGCGCCTGTTCTGATCTAACATACGCAGGACACCACCTACTAAGCCCCCTACTGACGACAATAATTGCTTAGTCGCGGAGCCGGCGTGAGTGAGCTCTCCCTCCGGAGGGCGCCACCACGTCCGTCCAACGACAGCCCCCATGGACTCGCCGATACCGGTGACCCCGATGGAAGCAAACCAAGGCCACAGACGTGGAGAGGACATCGAAATTGAGGTCACCATGAGAGCAGGGCATGAAGGGCCACAGAATTTGAGACATTTTTCATTTATTTTTTATTTTATTTTATTTTATTTTTTTAATGCTGATCAATGGGAATGAGGATGATTAAGATGATGCTACAGATTTCCATTTTGGTCTGAGACTACATGACAGGGCTGTACTCTACGCTTCCTTTCATAATATATCCCGGCGTCAACCAGGCCCGAGAGATGCAGGCACCTGCAGTGTTGGTCAGGAAATTTGAGCAACACTCTCAGAAATGCATCCATTAAGTGGATGAAACTCGACTGTGTGGTCCCAGTCTTCCCAACTGAGTCCGCAGCAAACTCAACTCTGGGTAGGGAGCCGGTCGGGGCAGAAAAAACCCACATGCCTCTGATGGGATTCGAATACCCACGACCTCCCAGCCGGGAGTCCGCGACGCTAACCACTTCGCCACGGCGGCTGGTTGAAAACACTTTTCTTGCTTGTTTGTTGGTTGTTTTTTTGTGTTTTTTTTTTCTGTCATAGACTGACATTTTTTTCCAGGATGATGTTTCCCTTTGAGTATAGTAGATTTACTTCCCCAGTGTATGATTGTATTTCCCTTTGTCTGTGGTAGATTATTCACCGCCATGCCTCTCAATGAATGCTCCTTCCCTTTGAATTTATTGAGCATATTTTTCTTTGTGTACTCGATTCATCTGCAATAAAAGATGCTCATTTGATACTCTGTTTTTAAGACTTTGGGGAGGTCTGGATAGAGAAAGGGCTTCCTTGTCATGCTCTTCTCACTGATTGATCATTGTGTTTTAAATAAATATTGATCACAATACTGGATATGTGTGTGTGTGTGAGAGAGAGAGAGAGGGAGAGGCATGAAAACTTCCGATTTTCAGCAGAAATTCCAGGTTTTTTTTCCAAATAATTTCTCTTTTTGAAATTTCTCCTCTCTTTAAATTTTTTTTTTTTTTTTTTTTTAAAGGAGAAGAAGAGAATGCTAACCAAGATGTTTGACTTGGCAAGGGAAAGAATACATCACTACTTGACTAGATAAACCTTAAATCAGTAAAATTTGCAATGGATTGATTCAAGCCATTCTTCACTTGCTTCTGCATTTGAACGTTAGGCGGTCATCAACTTGCAAAATATGCGTTCTTTGTCAAATGTCATAATTTCATCTGCGTGGGACTGTCGGTTTCAACAGCATGGGACTGCAAAATGGCTGAACGAAGGGTTTGAGTATTGGTGATAGTTTCGGACTCAACATTATTCTAGTTGCAAAGGGAGGCGACTGCAGGCGGAAAATCTAATCAAATCTGAAATGTAATTAACAGCGAACCGCCAAGAAAACATGGACAAATGAATCACGAGACAAAACACGACGCATTCTGACCTCTTAGATCTTTTTCTGGCAAGATACAAAACACTCGGGATAATGAAAATGAACGAGCAATCACTTATCTTCATTCACTTCAGCGCAAGATGGGCGTTGAATGTGTCTTGTGCAGAAGTGAATGAAGATAAGTGGTTGCTGATTCATTTTCTTTGTCCTGAGTGTTTTGTAGCTTGCGTGAAGAAGACCTAAGAGGTCAAAACGCGTCGTGTTTTGTCTTGTGATTTGTTTGTCTACGTTTTCTTGACGGTTCGCTATTAATTACATTTAAAATTTGTTTAACATTATTCATCAAAGTGAGAATAAAGATCTCTTCTTTTAATATCAAATTCTGTAACAGCAGTGTCCTAATTTACCGGTCCCTCTGTCAGCAGCATGTAATGGTGCTCTTACAGACAGAAATGTTTTTTTCCTTTTTTTTTGTTGTGAGAGCATGATTCAACATGTACTGGGACTTCTCAGCTTGGATATTGCCTTCTTTTGCCCGTAACCAAACGATTTTTCAAATTCTAGGAATGTGTTGTGAATACATTTGAATGCTTTCAAGTCTTTTGGAAAAGACGGTTTGTTTTGGAGTTTTGCTGTAGGTGGACTTCACTGCAACACGTTAGCATACAGGTTCATTTTTATGCGCAATTTCGCTTTTGAGTCTTCATACATGTTTGGATCTTAATGCTCATTCTGTAATTCTGAAATGCTACAACACCGTCATTTTCAGAGGTTCTCAGAAAACCTAAGTGGGCAAAAATAACTTGGGTTCTGCAGTGGTTCAGCCCCTTCAGCTTCAAGGGGCAAAAATAACTTGGGTTCTGCAGTGGTTCAGCCCCTTCAGCTTCAAGGGGCAAAAATAACTTGGGTTCTGCAGTGGTTCAGCCCCTTCAGCTTCAAGGGGCAAAAATAACTTGGGTTCTGCAGTGGTTCAGCCCCTTCAGCTTCAAGGGGCTTCACTCACTGATCCCCACCAAGGGTGTTGACCCTTGACCCCAGTAGGGGTCTTCTGCGGCCTCCAGGTTCCCACCTTTGTTTGCCCCTCTTTTCAAATGTTTGTGCTTGTGTGTGTGTGTGTGTGTGTGTGTGTGTGTGTGTATGTTTGTGTGTGTGTGTGTGTGTGTGTGTGTGTGTGTGTGAGTATGTGTGTGTGTGTGTGTGTGTGTGTGTGTGTGAGTATGTTTGTGTGTGTGTGTGTGTGTGTGTGTGTGTGAGTATGTTTTGTGTGTGTGTGTGTGAGTATGTTTGTGTGTGTGTGTGAGTATGTTTGTGTGTGTGTGTGTGTGTGTGTGAGTTGTTTGTGTGTGGTGTGTGTGTGTGTGTATGTTTGTGTGTGTGTGTGTGTGTGTGATGTGTGTGGTGTGTGTTTTGTGTGTGTGAGTATGTTGTGTGTGTGTGTGTGTGTGTGTGTGTGTGTGAGTATGTTTGTGTGTGTGTGTGTGTGTGTGTGTGGTGTGTGTGTGTGAGTATGTTTGTGTGTGTATGTGTATGTTCGATTGTGTGTGCGCATGTGTTTGTGTGTGTGTGCGCGTGTTCATGTGTGTGTGTGTGTGTATGTTCGTGTGTGTGTGTATGTTGTGTGTCTACTTTGTGTGAGTGTGTGTGTGTTGTGCGCGCATGCGCACATGCTTGCATTAACGTGTATGTTCATGTATGAATGTGTACACTTTGGTGTATGCACATGTGCATGAGTGTGTGTGTGTGTATTTGCGTGTGTATGCCACTTGGGTGTATGCACATGTGCATGAGTGTGTGTTTGTGCGTGTCTGTGCATGTGTATGTGTGCATGCATGCATGCATATGTATGTGCATGTACAGTTTGGTGCATGTACATGTGCGTGAGAGTATGTGTACCCACATGCAGTGTATGCATGTGTCCTTGTGCACTTGCAAGCTCATTACTGTGTTCTGGACAGTATATTCTAGCATGCAATTATGAGAGAGGTTGAGAGAAAGTGTACAAGTATTTGTCTGTGTGAGTGTGTGTACGCACATATAAACTGTATGGCCATATGCAATCGCATGTTCACCACTGTGTTCCATGCATGAGTACATTCCTGCTTGCAGTTACAAATGATATCAAGAGAGAGTGTACAAGTGTTTGTGTGAGGGAGTGTTAGTGTGTGTGTGCGCATGTGCAAACTGTTTCTGATGAGATCATTAGACCATTATCATTATGTTGTAATATTCATCAAAATTCCAGTTAAACCTTGCAATATGCAGTGACTGTGACTATTGTCACCTTCATATACTCATTCATGCAGCGTAAAAAAAGCCAATATGTACAAAGAGTGGATAATTCATATATAAGATTTCTTTACTTTTTTAAGAAATCCAAACTTGATTTTCCATCACACAAAATGAAGTGTATAAACATAGCATATCACAAATTGCAATGAACCACAAAGTATAACGTTTGTATGTAAAACTTGATAGACAAAATAATGATAATTCAATTTTCATAGCGAAGTGAAGTATAAAATATAAAAATCTTCAAAGAGATATGGGAAAGAGAATTCTGCGTATAAATGAAGAGTCAATATTCACGTGAACATTGGGGGAGTTGGGAGTGGGGAGTGGTAGGGTTGGGGTGAGGAGAAAGGAGCTGGTGGGGTTGGCGGTTAAGGCATCAGACTCTTGGTCCCAGTTCATGGTTCAATTCATACACAAGAAGCCAGGGTGGAAAGATCATACACAAGAAGCCAGGGTGGAAAGATTTTCTTTTTGGAGCAAAATTTCGAAAGAGAGGGGGTCAGTTACCGCCAAAGACACAGACAAGCATAGCACAGGACAAGACATGTGTCTTGTCCTGTGCTATGGTCTTTTTTTTTATTTATTATTTTTTTTAGAAGAAATCCAAACTTGTTCTTCTATCCCACAAAATAAAATGTATAAACATAGCATATCACATACTGCAATAAACCACAAAGTATACAGTTTGTATGTAAAACCTGATTAACAAAATAATGATTATTCAATTTCCATAGCGAACTGAAGTGTAAAATGTACAAAACAAATCTTCAAAGAGATATGGGAGAGAGAATTCTGTGTATAAATCAATATTCAATATTCACATGAACATTGGGGAGAGTTGGGAGGGGGAGTAGTAGGGTTGGGGTGAGGAGAAAGGAGCTGGTGGGCCTGGCGGTTAAGGCATCAGACTCTTGGTCCCAGGTCATGGTTCAATTCGTACACAAGAAGCCAGGGTGGAAAGATTTTCTTTTTGGAGCAAAATTTTGAAAGAGAGGGGGTTAGTTACCGCCCAAGACACAGACAAACATAGCACAGGACAAAGACAGGTGTCTTGTCCTGTGCTATGTTTGTCTGTGTCCTTGGTGGCAACTAACCCCTCTCTTTTGAAATGTTGCTTCATTTTCTGCCCTCAGTCACTCTGTTTTGAAACTTAACTTTTGTTTTTGGAGTTATCTTTCGTGCAGAATCAGATCCCCTTCAAGCTCTTAAGACAGGACTTTATGCTGAAGTTCCACGCATGCAACAGAAGTCCTAGCAGGCACGGTCTTCATTCTCAACTGTAACGATATATCACTAATTTTGAAACAAGCATACAAGTTGATGAGTTCATGGGACTCTCACTGGATGGAGATGGAGTAGCATCCTTCGAAAGGGGATGCTCACACACACTGGTTTCACAACTAAGCATGTCCTGCTAACAACAACTGAACAGGAGGAGGATACAACTGCAAGTTTTCCATCTTCCAGTCCTGAGAGACTTAGCAAAGTTGAAATTAGGTAGCCTGTGAAAAAGAGAGAAAGATGCACTGTGAACATGTATCAGTGGATGGTGTTCTGCGCATGGTGGATCAGAACAAGCCTCACTGACCATCAAAGAGACATGGCAGCGGCTACCTCATGACAAAGTTGACAGCTCTCAGAGGATGTAACTGTCACAGCAGACATAAAGTCACTGGCAGACCCAGCCATCATCAGCTGAGCTGGTGGGACATACCTGAATGCAGCTGCGTATGGGGAGCTGGAAGGAGCAGCATGGGGGGGGATGTGACGGGGGGGGGGGGGGGGGGGGGGGGGGGGGGGGGGGGGGGGGGGGGGGGGGGGGGGGGCTTGGGAGAGGAGACATTGAACAACAAATCTTCAACTTGAGAGAACTCAAACCACAGAGAGCACCTCTCCTGTTTCCAGAACCACGAACCATGAACGTCCTTCTCCTCATCAACAACATGGTCCTGTGACTGCCAGTCGTGGGAGTCAAGAGCTCTCTGCCCCTCTATGTTTCTAATCGCGCACAACAGGGTAGAGGTGGTGTACCCCCCATCCAGTTTCTTGTACTTTCAGTCAATCTCAGGACAAAGAAAAAAGCCGTTTATTTACATCACATAATGTTCAACCTGATGTGTTTAAAAAAGAAGAAAAAGAAAGAAAAAAAGGGGGAAAAAAAAACAGGTCTTTGAATTATTTCAATATGTTAGAAAGCTAATGAAATGCACTGGCAATGCCAGAAGTCTGTTTTTCAATTCTACACCAGCAGCACGTGAGGATTATTCCAAAAGAGGCAAAGTCCAGTCACCACTTAAAAATCACTGCTTTATCTTCTTACAGGATCCGGGCAACCACAGTCTCTCCCAATTATTACCTGGAGAGTAATCTCAATCACCACTGAGCTTTTCCAGTGATCTCTACACATGTGTCAACAAGACAGAAGGCCCGCCATCAGTCTGAGAGTGAAGTTTGACCAGCACTGAATCTGTGGGATTATCATCACATGAGTTGAACTTGTGGGCACTACCACTGAACAACAACATTGGTTCTCGTCAAAAGTTGTGGAATTATCATCATGGACTTTGAACATCTAAACCCCCAACCTTTCAACATCACAGACACACTGCCTTGGGAATAGCAACAGCATGGGTTTGATGTAGTCAGAATACACGGTCTATCTTTTGACAAATTTGGACATTTTAGGACCGGGATCACAGGGAAGGGTACAGGCAGCTGAGCAGTGCTGACTCATGAGATCCAGTCTGTCATTACTTAATGTATGTTTATCTGGTTCAAGGATGTGACTTTATCTTTTGTTTGGGTTTTTTTTTCCCCCCTAATCTTAAATGTGCACAAGCACAGATGTCGAATTTCTCAGTGTTCTGTGTGTGTGTGTGTGTGTGTGTGTGTGTGTGTTGTGTGTGTTGTGTATGTGTGTGTGTTGTGTAAGTGTGTGTGTGTGTGTATGCGTGTATGTGTATGTGTGTGTGTAAGCAAGAGAGAGAGAGAGAGAGAGAGAGAGTGAAAGAGAGAGTGGGAGAGAGAATATCTGTGTGAGTATATGCATGTGTGTCTGTATATGTCAGGCATGAAAGTGACCAGCAGTAAAAAAGGCTGAAAAATTGGCGGGGGTCTGGGGGCTACTGTAGGCCCCCAGTGGGGCCCAGGGCAACGCCCCAGCGGGGGTCAGGGGGCAGAGCCCCCTGAAGCTGAAGCTTTTTTATGAAATAAAAGGCCTAAAACTGCAAATAAACCCCTATTTCAGCGCTGTTAAGAAGGGCAAATAAGCCACATTTTCATGTTTTCAGTAATGAAAATAATACTTCAAAAGATCATATAATAATATACTTTTATATGTGCATACTGACTCATTCACTCGCATTATTTTGTGTTATTTTATTTTTACTTTTTAATCTGCGCGCTGGTTACCTACTCGTTTTTGAGTGAACCAGTATTTTAGGAAGAAGAAGAAGAAAACAATGAGGCAGCCTTCATCACAACATTGATTCAGTCGGTCAATCTTTCCACATGGAACACAAAATGCAGCGCCTTTTTCGTCTAATTTGCGAAACACATCGCCAACTCGAACATCGTCCACTTCCTGGTCTAGCCAGTCCCACCTCCAATCGTTTCTCATCCCTTTTTTTTTTGGCGTGAAATCGCGACGCGCTTGACAAACTTCGGCAATTTAACGATGTCCGACGTTCGACAGGCGCGAAAAGACCGGATGTTGATTGACGGCGGAAGTGACCGGTTGACTCTTTTGAGAATAACAAATTGTCCAAATGGGAATAGCATCGAACGAAAGTTTATTTCAGGATTTTTTTCTTTTTTTTTTTTTTTTTTTTTTGGGCGGCACATTTTTTGGGGGGGCGGCGCAGATGAAAAAAATGGGCGGAAAATCCGCCTTAGGCGGACGAATTTCATGCCTGATATGTGTATGAGTGTGTGTGTGTGTGTGTGTGTGTGTGTGTAGTACTTCAGTTTTACATCTTTTCACATATATGTGATATTAGACGAAGAGAGAGAGAGAGAGAGAGAGAGAGAGAGAGAGAGAGAGAGAGAGAGAGAGAGAGAAATGTCTGTGACTATGTAATGTGTATGCATAATGTGGATTTCTAAGTGCATATAAATGTCCCACTAAGCATCCCTACAACATACCTGCAAATAATCTTAAAGTAAATGTTTAACTGGACTACAAATTAAGGAGAAAACAACATTGAAGGCAAGCTTTAAATCTGAAAAGACATCACACAATGACATGCCTGATAATGGTGGTAAATGAGCTTGAAGAGGTAAACAGTCAAACAGCAAATGCTTGCTGGTTATTCTTCATTCTCCACAAATACAGTTTGCTTCGTTTGTATATTAGTTTTTAAGGCATCAAGTTTTAATTTATAGAATATTGAAATGAAATTTCTGTATTGGTACATATTTTTCACTTGTAAATGAGGAACGCTGTTTACATGTTCTTAAATGAGTGTTTTTATCAGCCACACAAAGAAACATATTTTTGTAGTGTTTTCTGAATCGCGCCAGACGGTTTGCTTTAATAATTGATTGACTTCAGGTAAAGAAAAGGATACATTCAATACCGTGGCGCACTTTTCATTTCTGGCTCCTCTCTTTGCACATATATCAGCTAGCTCATTACCCCAAATACCACAATGCGACGGTATCCAACAGAAGTTGACATCAGTTCCTTTACATATCAAGACATGAATAAGATGACATATTTCATTTGCAAGAAAGTTATTCGAAACGGTATTTGGAAACCTTATGGTTTGCAGAACAGACATCGAATCCACACAAATAACTACTTTAAATATTGATTGTGGCAAGTCAATTAAATGTGACAATGCCATAATAATAGCTATCATTTTGGCGACAAATATTGATCTGCCTTTTCCGATGGAATATATCTTTTCAACCTTTTGTGATGGTATAACAAAGCGAACCTGACTGATTATTAGACAATACTGAACCATCTGTGTAAACTTTAAGATGTTGAGGATATTTCTCTTGTATATGCATTTTTACAGAATAAGATAAAATATTTGGTTGGTCCGTTTTGCTCACATCAGTGTAAATCAAGATCAAAATGTGCCCTGTTTCTTTCCCAAACTGGAGGAGAAATCAAGGCCACCTTCGCTAATGTCTCAGAACTGACTGTTGACTCTTTCAAAAGATTTTCTGTACAAGAACCAATGGTAGAATATGATGAAATAGTCTGAGCTCTTTTTGGATAATGAGATTCAGGTTTTATAGCAATCTCATTTTCGTTCACACCTGTGAGCGTTGAACATTTCATTACATATTTGGCAAGTGTTAGCCTTCTATGTTCGTCTAATGGTAAGATATTAAGTTCCTTGTAAGTTCGGTAAGTTGAAGCATGGAAAGGAAGACCAAGACATAATTTATAGGCTTTACTAATCTATGCTCTGCAGCTTTGTAACAAGTATTTAGGGGCACTGAAGAAAGCCTCTTGTGCATAGCATAATTTTGATCGGATCAGTGATGTAGCTAAATGTTTTAGAGTGATTATATCCTGACAACCAGCTTTGTTTACTGATAATTTTCAAAAAGTTTAGTGTTTTTGTAGCTTTGTTCAGAAGGTACTGAATATGAACATTCCACGTTAATTTAGATGTTAAATATACTCCTAAAAATTTAACTAAAGGTTTGTAGTCAAGTGTGACTGCATTCATTTTAAAAGAGGGCAAATCGCTTGTATCGGCGCCATTGTTAAATAACACCATGTATTGTTTCTCACAAGAAAACATTAGACCATTCGCAAACATGTATCTACCAAGACTGACTAATTCATTTTGGTAAAGTTTTTTGTAGTAATTAAGTGTTCTTTTAGGACAATTTTTCCTTATTGAAGTATCCATCCATATGCACAGATCGTCAGCATACTGCACAGCTGTGATATTTTTGCTTATATGTTTTGGAAGATCACAGAGTAAAATGTTAAACATTGGAGCTATCACAGAGCCTTGTGGAATTCCCATTTGTAATGATTTAAATTCAGAGTACGTATTTTCTACTTTAACTTGTAGCTTTCTGTCTTGAACAAATTCTCTGATATAATAATAAAGATTGCCAGAGAGACCTATGTTTCTTAATTTGAATAACAATCTGGTATGCCAGACACTATCGAAAGCTCTTTTAACGTAAAAAAATGTAGCCAAAACGCTTTTTCGTTTTGCAAATTGGTTTTTAATTTGTGAGGTTATTTTAACTATATGATCGATGACAGATCTTCCTTTTCGAAAACCGGCTCGATTGTGTGGTATTACGTCATATTTATCACAATAATATATCAATCTATTCAGAACTATTTTTTCCATCAGTTTAGAGACATGAGAGGTTAAAGGTATTGGTCGATAACTACTTACAATTGTTGCAGATTTACCTTGTTTTAATATGGGAATTACTACTGACTGCTTCCATATTCCTGGCATAATACCCTCTGACCAAATCTGTTGAAATATTGTTTGCAACAAATTTATGAAATTATTTGGTAAGTGTTTCAACATAGAGTTTGAAATTGCGTCTAACCCTACAGATGATGTTTTGTTAGTTAATGAAAAAATAGCATCATTCACCTCATGTATTGTAATGGTGCATTGACAAAAAGATCACTATTTGCATGTGGCTCATCATAGGGATGTTTCTTTTCTTCCTCTTCTCGAAGCTGTCTACATTCAGGTGAAAGACTTTCCAATCGCATTGTCCTTGAGAATATTTCCGCAAATGCTTCTGCCTTTTCCGCTGAAGTTGGAAATTTGTTATATTATCCAGTTTAATGGGATATCGAGGAAGATTTAACCCATGTTTCATGTCCTGAAACTTTTTCCACACTTTCTGAAAATCTTTATGCTGAGAAACCTCTTTGTCACAGAAGGATGACCAATATAAACGTTTAGCTTTGGCTGCAACTCTGTTAGAATATGCGTTGGCTCCCTTCATTTCTTCGTGTGCCTTTTCTATTCTACAGGAATGTGCACTTGAATCATTCCACATTTGATGTTTTTTTTTTTTACTTCCTCAGACTAAATTTTAAGGTATGCTTTATATTTCTCTTTCTTTTTATTAACGGCTTCTTCACAATCTTTTGTCCACCACACATTTCCAGCATAATTTCTATTCCTGTTAATTCTACATTTAGGAATAGTTTTCATTTGCGGCAGAGAGAATCATTTCACTGAATTTACTATTAAAACATTTATATCATCTTCATTGTCAAAAATATCATCCACATCCATGTGAGAAAGAAGAGATGAAAATGTCTTCCAGTCTGCGAATTTATAATCGTATTTGGGTATTTTGTTTTCTGGGAAAATTTGTTATTTCAGAATTTTTATTTAATTCAATCTTTAGTGGAAAGTTATCACTTCCAAGAGTGTCTTGGTATGTTTGCCAGATGCAGTCAAAAGCTAATTGTGGAGAAATCAAGGACAAGTCAATGGCACTTGCTCTGTGTGCAGAAATATCTGGTATTCGAGTGATGCTACCATCATTTAGCAAGCACAAAGATGAGTCCACCACATTTTCAACGAAGCGATTGCTGGTTATAGTTGAGCAGTCTTTATCCCAGACTGGAGAGTGGGCATTAAAGTCTCCACCAACCAGCCATTTTTCATTAGAATTTTTAAACGAATGTAGCCACTCAGTGTTTCGATCATTCGGTCCTTTTGGCAAATAAACGGAGACAACGTTTAGAACATTCTTATTATTAATTCCAACACTTGCCACGCAAGAATACAAGTCTGGTTGATCTGATGGAGCTGGTGATGGGCATAAAGAATAATCAAAACCTTGTCGGATGTAAATAGCACTGTTTATTCTTTCTTTTACATTAGAAACTTGATTATGTACTGGTGGATAATAAAAGTTAGGCAGTCTGGGTAATTTTGTTTTGCACACATTTAGAGACTGCAATATTAAAATGTGATACTATATTTTGCAAGATGCTGAATAAGATATGATTCATTTGTAATTATTGATCTGGCATTCCACTGTAAAATGGTGATCATATCAGGTGATCTATCAGGCATGTCTTCAAACAACACCAATAAAACTAATGCAAATGTTTAAATAACTAGCTGCACAAAAAACCTGTATGCAAAGGAGAAAGATGAGTAAAGAACAAAATGATAACAAATGGTTGTTTAGAACAATATCAGATATAAACAAAATCAAAATTATCAATAGGCGTACAACAGTCCACACTACGAAAGTGTTCATCAAAAGTATCTGGCTGACGGTAATGTAAAGACTGCATAGTTTATTTGTTCTGTGTCAGTACCAGTCTCTTAGGCAGTCGTACATATTCCACCACCGTCCCCGTCGACTTTCAGCAAAGAACGGCTGTCTTGAAGGGGGCAGGTAACGCTGCATGGGTGGTGGGCCAGGGGTCGTCTGGCTGTTTTTCCTGGGTCTGCTCCAAAAGAAGCACTGCACGTGTCTGCCCAGGTTGCCTGCTAGGACACTGGCTCCTCTGGTGTTTGGGGTGTAGACCGTCCTTCAGTGATGTGGTCTGAAGATTGTCGTGACTTATGAAGGATACATTCTCCAGTTTGAACAAGTCAGTGATGATCAGGGCATTGAAGAGCTGATGACAAACTTCAGTATCAGGATCCTGAACAGGAGCAATTTTACTTATCACGATCTTCGTCTTTGGATGTTTGCTGGAAATATCTTGAACGCATTGAATGAAAGCTTTGCTGCACACTTTTGGATCTAACTTCTTCAAATCATTTACTCCACAGTGAACAATTATCGCGTCCACTGATTCTTCAGTTGAGGACAAGGCCACTTCAAGCGCCGCTGGGATGTCCTTTATAGAAAAGGTCTTGTGTAGATCTGCACTGAAGCCGTAGGAACGCCCCAATCTGTTTCCGTTGACACCTTTCATAATAGAGTCATGCAGCATCACGATCTTTGGAAGCATATGTTTTATTTCTTCTTGTTCAAAGGCATGACGAACTTTGTCGGGGTGCGATTTGACATCAAGTTTGATATGTGTGTGTGTGTGTGTGTGTGTGTGTGTGTGTGTATGTGTGTGTGTGTGTGTGTGTGTGTGTGTGTGTGTGTGTGTGTGTGTGTGTGTGAATGTGTGTGTGTGTGTCTGTGTGTCTGTGTGTGCCTGTGTACCTGTTTCTTTCAAGGCCTTAGCAACAGAACAGATTAAGTGTGCAATTAATGTGAACACTGAAGGAAAAATGTGTAATTACATCAATAAGGACTCACACATATCTGCAACAAAGTCCAAAATAAGCACACATACAAAAAAGATCTCTGTAAGTACATGAATAGACTAATCAAGAAAAAAATGCCATACAAGCAAGAGTGAATGTGTGTATGGCAAGAGTGAGAGAGAATTGAATGAGTGACAGAGTGCACACCTCTTTGTGTGTGTGTGTGTGTGTGTGTGTGTGTGTGTGTGTATGAATGTGTGTGTGTGTGGTGTGTATGTATGTGTGTGATTGTGTGTGTGTATGTGTGTGTGTGTGTGTGATTGTGTATGTGTGTGTGTGTGTGTGTGTGTGTGTGTGTAGTGTGTGTGTGTGTGTGTGTGTGTGTGTAGTGTGTGTGTGTGTGTGCATGCATTCATGTGAATAACAAAATGGGCACATTTTCTGTCACTGCATGCTCACTTTGACTATCGCTTTTCTGTTCTGAACAGAATAAGTAATAACATTCATTCCCAGGTATATGTTGCCTGTGATGGAGTATTCATAACCTGTTTTACACTTTATACAGTTTTCATTTTCATTTGGTTACAGTGTTTCTGATTTCACTGACACTTTACACAATTTTGATTGTATATGGATACAATGTTGTTGTTTTTCCAGACTGATTCGACAAAGGTAAAAAGACACAAATGAGAATAACTATAGCAACAATAAAAAGCTTCTCAATGAGCATGACTTGTGAGTTGATTTTAACGTGGTGACAGCCCTGATGTGGCCCTTTGCGGTCGGCTGGGCTATAAGCAACATTATCTTATCTTATCTCAATGAGCATACACTTCAAAATTTACATAAATGTTAACACAAATGTTATTTTCATTGTAAATAGTTACCAGTCTAAACAACATCATAATCTTACATGGCACTAACAGATTTGAGTAACCAAGAACTTTTGGGGGGGGGAAGAGGAAAAAAAATCAAGGGAGTTAACTTGGTCTCTACTGAGCACTTCCACACATCACTTCTGCCAAAGCAACTCTTTCAAAGGAGGTCATACCCCTTGCTTGATTATGGAAAGAAATAGAATTTGAACTATATTTCATCAGTCTTGGAGGACCCTGGATTTCTTTCTGGGGAAAAAAAAATGCTTGAGCAGTAAAAAAAAAAAAAAGTGTTCTTTCATAACCATTACAGAGGTATGCTGTTCACTTCTCTCATTCTGCCACAACCATCACAGAGGGATGAAATAAAAGATGGGCTGTTCACTTCTCTCAGTGGACACCACTGCAGCATGAAGCGGTACCCATTCATCGAGGTGTGATGACAATCTTGTAAGGCTTGGGCGCGTGAGAAAAACTGCTGGTCACCTTGCTGGCAGGGTCATAGGTCACACCCTCGGGCAAGGCGAAGGTGAATCGCTTGAGGAAACAGGCCAGAAGCAGCAGCAGTTCCTGTTTAGCCACGCTCTCTCCCAGACACACTCTCCGTCCGGCAGAAAACGGCATCCAGGCTTTGGGTGTTGGCTTCAGCTTGCCTGTACACACACACACACACACACACACACACACACACACACACACACACACACACAGAGAACAAGGCCAATTCAGTAACCAGTGGGGGCAGGAAGGACAGTGGGAGGAGGTGGTGAAGGGGGACGAAGTGGAGGCATCATGCAGGGGGTGGGGGGGGGGGGAAGAAAAGGAAGAGGGAAGGTACTTCATTAAAAACAACTGAAGACATGAAAAGGGAGGAGGAAGATGGGCGTTGAATGAAAACGAGGCTGTTGGGAAGAAGATGGGTGTTGAATGAAAACGAGGCTGTTGGGAAGCGCCTTCCTGACAGCCTCGCTTTCATTCAACGCCCATCTTGCGCCAAATTGGTTGAAGCTAGGCGATTGCTCGTTCATTTTCGTTGTCCTGAGTGTTGTGTATCTTGCCTGAAGAAGACCTGAGAGGTCGAAACGCGTCGTGTTTTGTGATTCCTTTCTCTACACTTTTCGGCACAACCCTATAAATAATTCTTTAAAAATTTGTTTAGATTTCTGTCTGCAGTTGCCTCACTTTGCAACTAGAGCATACAAATAAGTCTGTGTCATTTTCTTATGCCTGAAAGAAATCATGGGTTTGGTCTCAAAATGCAGGCTTGTGATCTTCTGCTCTGAGCCAGCTGGGCTTGAGGATCCTGCAGATGGAACGAGTGTGTGGGTGGAAGTGGAGGCAGGTGCTGGGTCTGTCCGTTTCTTTTGGCAGCTGGGCTTCCAAGACAAATGTTCTCGACACAGCAGTGGTGTAGCTGAGGGCATCATTAATGACAGAGCTCACGTATCCATAGTTGGTGAAAAGTTGGTTTTATTTGAACCAATTATATGTTACAGAAGAAATTGGAATACCAGTCTTAAGATTTACATGAGTTTGGAAAAATGTGTGTGTCGTTGTCTAACCAAGGGAGCACAAGTTGTATTTCAGGTTTATCATTTACCATTTGCATTTTCTTGCTTCAGCCTATTACCTCTATGAAACGGTGTTACCTTTTTAAAAAAATCTGTTCTGCGATGACTTTTGTTTGACAATATTCGAGAATAAACAGGCTCAGCCAGTCCTGAATAAATATTCATTTGTGTTTAAAAAGATATGTTACACAAGTGTTCACATATTTATGTGGTATTGCTGTTCATACATATACATAATATTTCTGTTCAAATACATACACAGTATTACTGTTTATTTATATGCATGGCAATACTGTTCATATTCATGCATGCTTCTTGTTTTTATATATATATCTATATATATATATATATATATATATATATATTGTTAAAATAGGTTTTTTAAAATAGAATCTACAAATTTGTTTCGAGCGCGTTGCGCTGTCATCAGGATCCTGATGACAGCGCAACGCGCTCGAAACAAATTTGTAGATTCTATTTTAAAAAACCTATTTTAACAAATGTTGCTCCCCAAGGGGTCGAGCACTATCAAAATCATTTTGGGTATTTTAACCACACTAATCTATATATATATATATATATATATATATATATATATATATATATATATATATATATATATATATATATATATATATATATTATGACGTAACTGTTAACATACATACATACCCTGACAGTTAATATATATATATAACCTACACATAAAAGACATAACCGATCACATACACATATTACTGGTTACATACATACATGCAATTACAGTGTCTGTTCATACATGACAACAATACACATGACGTCACCGTTTACATACACACAAGACATTAATATTGACATTCATACACGACTCTACTGGTTACATACACACATGTCATTATTGTTCTTATACAGATCTGACACTAATGCTTACATACACAAAATGTTCATACACACATGACAGTAATGTTCACACACATGCATGGCACCAAAATATCGTTCATATGACACAAGACTATGCTCACATACATAACACACACACACACACACACACACACACACACACACACACACACACACACACACACACACACTCATACACACACACTCTCTCTCTCTCTCTAAAATAAATCTCACACACACACACACACAACACACACACATACACACACATAAACACACATAAACACGCACACACGCAATCAATGACACAAATACACTCACAAATATCCATACATATTCCAGTAAAATAAAAACAAAACAAAAAAACCCAAGCACCTTGATCGTCAAGGAAACGTTCAGGTCTAAACATGTGCGGCTGGTCCCAGAGACGAGGATCGTGCATCACCGCCCAGATGTTCACCATCACCATGGAGCCCTGGGAGGATCACATGTAGCAATGATAACAACCACAACCACAACAAATAATAAATAACTGCTTTGTTGGCCTGATTTTACATCTGTCTATACAGACATCACACACTTAATGTTTCCTCTACCTCCTTCAACGATCACAATAACAACAAAACAGCTGTTTTGTTGGACCGAACCTTACATCTATACTGACATCACACAGTTGCTGGTTCCCCAACTTCCTTCAACGATCACAATAACAGTAAAATAGCTGTTATGTTGAGCTGATTTTACATCTATACAGATCTTAAATAAATGTCAGTGAACCGCCAAACCAGATCCATACAGACATCAAACAACTAGATCTATGCAGACACCAAACAACTAGATCTATACCGACACCAAACAACTAGATCTATACATACATCAAACAGTTGCTGTTAATTTCACCTCTTTCAACGATCACAGTAACAATAAAATAGCTGTTATGCTGAGCTGGTTTTATATTTATACAGACATCAAACCGTTGCTGTTTCTCTCACCTCTTTGAACAATCACAATAACAACAAAATAGCTGTTTTGTCGGCGTTATCTTACATCTATACAAACATCACACAGTTGCTGGTTGTCCAACTTCCTTCGACAATCACAATAACAATCAAATACCTGTTATGTTGACCTAATTTTACATCTATACAGACATCAAACAGGTCCTTTCCTCCCCCATTTCCTTCACTTTTGAAAGAGCAAAAAAAAAAAGTTTCTTTCATAGGATTGAAACCAGTACCTTTGACATTTGTGCATTTTCACCTCTTGGGACAGTAACATTTTTCACAAGAACTTTATGCTGCGTCTTTCCACTTCATTCACAGAATGTCTTTCCACTTCATTCACAGAATGCGCTAGAAAGCACGGGAGTTTGTGCACATAATCTCCTTCGATCATTTCAGCCACTCTCTTGCGAAAATATGGAAAACAGGGGTACTGATCCGTACTAAGCTGAGCTTTGGTGTGTGGCCACTGAAGAATATTATTAACAGAACTTCCCAGGTGTGAATGGTCGAGTCATCTTTATGTGCATTGGCCAGGTCACAATGAGACATGCACAGGGACTTCTTGTTTATTTTGACAATGATGACGATGATGATGATGACAATACCAAAAACAGTAACAATAATATTACTAATACTGGAGGACATTGACCTGTCTTTCTTCCTTCATTCCTTCACTAGAATTCTGGAGTCCATCATTGGTGAGATTTTCGCATATGCAGCTGTTGTTAATCCATATGCAGCTGTTCTCAATCCATATGCAATCGTTCTTAATCCATATGCAACCGTTCTTAATCCATTTTCAACCGTTCTTAATCTATATGGAACCATTTTTAATCCATATGCAATTGATCTTAATCCACACACAACCGTTCTTAATCCACATGCAACCATTCTTAATCCATATGCAAATGTTCTTAATCCCGTCACTGATGTAGTTGTATTACAACTCTGGGGATGATGTCTACACTTGATGGCAGTGTGCGTGTGCTTTATCTTTTTCATCCATCCCACTACCACAAAATGGCCAACTTTTCTCCCAAACGATGTGGAACAAGAGTCAGCGTGCACGCCAGATTTTCCATGCACATGGTCACACTAGGGACCTCAGTCTGAAGTCTCATCCAAAAGACCAGAAGAGGACTGGAGTCTGCACAGACGTCAACTCCGCAGAGAAAACCTCTTCCACCCTGGCTCTCTCAGGCGGGAATCAAACCCCAGGTCTTTGACCAAAGGTCTGAAGTCTTATCCATGTGGCCAGCCTGGCCCACTAATCTCTCTGACGAGAGCTCTTAGTGTTTTACGACTGCATACAAGGAGAGAACATGTAGAATGATGGATGAGTCAAGTTTCATCCGATCCCGTGTGTATGTCCCTGATCCTGACCATTGCATCCCGCAAAGTAGAACAGAACTGGAAAATGTTGGTTGGGGGTTAGTGGGCCAGTGTCACACGGCCTTTCATCCATTTTGGAGATCTGGACTCTGGAAAGAGGAGTTGGTTTTGGCCTGTTCTGAGCCTGAAAAGGGTGAGTTGTTGGGCAAGGACCACCTGGTGGACAGGGTCCTCTTCGTTCTCTGGGTAACTGCACTCTCTCCGTCGATTTATGAAAAAAAATGAAGATGAATAATTTCGGCTCCTTTCCTCCCTCACCATCTCCATACTCCACCCACCTCTCTCACCTCACCTCCAAAGAAGATCATTCTTCATTCTGGAAACATGAATATAAATATAAAAGTGGTAACTAAACAAAGAAAAAAAAAAAAAAAAAGAAGACTCATGCTATGTCCTCAAGTTATTCCCTCCACGTTTGAGAAAAAGGGATGCAAATCCTGCGCAATTCACCTATTCCCTGCACATCTGGGAAAAGGAACACAAATCCTGTCTACTCCAGCAATTTCCTGCATGTCTGAGACAAGGGCTGTACATCCTGTGTACTGTGCACCCTGCATATTGAGAAAAGGGACACACATCCTGCGTACTTCAGACTTTCCCCTGCACATGAGAGAAAATGGACACCTGTCTTCTATACTTCAGCTAATGCATGCACATCCGAGAAAAACAGGACACACATCATATGTATTTAAGGTAGTCCCTGCACATTTAGAAAAGGGACACTCATCCTGTGTACTTTAGGTTTTCACTGCGTATCTGAGGATAAGGACACACCTTCTGTGTTCTTAAAGCTATTCACTGCAAAAAACTAAGAAAAGGGACACACGTCCTGTGTTGTTGAAGCTATCCCATGCACATCTAAGACAAAGGAATGCACGTCTTTGCTCATCCCTGCACAGTTCAGAACACGGACACATACCCTGTGTGTTCTAGCTATTCACTGCAGAACTATGACAAGGATATACATCCTGTGTACTTAAGCCATTCTCTGCACATCTGAGACAAAGGAACCTACATCCTGAGTCCCCGAGTTACTCTTTGAGAAAAAGGACACACATGCTGTGCACTTCAACTACTCCCTGCGCATCTGAGAAAAGGGACACACCTCCTACGCATTCAGGCTACTCCATGCACATGTGAGACAAACACACACACATTCTGTGCACTTTAACTATTTCATGCACTTCTGAGAAAAGGGACACACATCGCGTGTACTTAAGCTATTCGATGCTCATTAGAGAAAAGAGATGCATCCTTTGCACTAAAGCTATTCACGCACATAATATGTGAAAATGGGACACACATCCTATGTATTTAAGCCATTCCCTGCACAACTAATACAAAGAGACGCACATTCTGTGCACTTTCGCTACTTCATGCACATCTGAGAAAGGGGACGCATATCCTGTGTATTTAAGCTATTCCATGCACATCTGTGAAAAGGGACGCATATCCTGTGTACTTAAGCGATTCCATGCACATCTGTGAAAAGGGACGCATATCCTGTGTACTTAAGCTACTCCATGCACATCTGTGAAAAGGGACACACATCCTGTCTACTCAAGCTATTCCATGCATATCTGTGAAAAGGGACACACATCCTGTCTACTTAAGCTATTCCATGCACATCTGTGAATAGGGACACATATCCTGTGTACTTAAGCTATTCCATGCACATCTGTGAAAAGGGACACATATCCTGTGTACTAAAGCTATTCCATGCACATCTGTGAAAAGGGACACATATCCTGTCTACTTAAGCTATTCCATGCATATCTGTGAAAAGGGACACACATCCTGTCTACTTAAGCTATTCCATGCACATCTGTGAAAAGGGACACATATACTATGTACTAAAGCTATTCCATGCACATCTGTGAAAAGGGACACATATCCTGTGTACTTAAGCTATTCCATGCACATCTGTGAAATGGGACACGCATCCTGTCTACTTAAGCTATTCCATGCACTTCTGTGAAAAGGGACACACATCCCGTGTACTAAAGCTATTCCATGCACTACTGTGAAAAGGGACACACATCCTGTGTGCTAAAGCTATTCCCTGCACTACTGTGAAAGGGACACGCATCCTGTGTACTAAAGCTATTCCATGCACATCTGTGAAAAGGGACACGCATCCTGTGTACTAAAGCTATTCCATGCACTTCTGTGAAAAGGGACACACATCCTGTCTACTCAAGCTATTCCATGCATATCTGTGAAAATGGACACACATCCTGTCTACTTAAGCTATTCCATGCACATCTGTGAATAGGGACACATATCCTGTGTACTTAAGCTATTCCATGCACATATGTGAAAAGGGACACATATCCTGTGTACTAAAGCTATTCCATGCACATCTGTGAAAAGGGACACATATCCTGTCTACTTAAGCTATTCCCTGCATATCTGTGAAAAGGGACACACATCCTGTCTACTTAAGCTATTCCATGCACATCTGTGAAAAGGGACACATATACTGTGTACTAAAGCTATTCCATGCACATCTGTGAAAAGGGACACATATCCTGTGTTACTTAAGCTATTCCATGCACATCTGTGAAATGGGACATGCATCCTGTCTACTTAAGCTATTCCATGCACTTCTGTGAAAAGGGACACACATCCTGTGTACTAAAGCTATTCCATGCACTACTGTGAAAAGGGACACACATCCTGTGTGCTAAAGCTATTCCATGCACTACTGTGAAAAGGGACACGCATCCTGTGTACTAAAGCTATTCCATGCACATCTGTGAAAAGGGACACACAACTTGTGTTCAGCTGTGTGCAGCAGAGCTTGAAAGAAAGGAGTGATAACAACGCCACTGGGAGGGCAGGAGAGACAGGACAACACACACACACACACACACACACACACACACACACACACACACTCATCCTGTGTACTAAAGCTATTCCATGCACATCTGTGAAAAGGGACACACATCCTGTGTACTAAAGCTATTCCATGCACTTCTGTGAAAAGGGACACACAACTTGTGTTCAGCTGTGTACAGCAGAGCTTGAAAGAAAGGAGTGATACAACGCCACTGGGAGGGCAGGAGAGACAGGACAACACACACACACACACACACACACACACACACACACACACACAACACACACACACACACACACACACACACACACACAAATAAACAGAACAAAACCAGACAGTTACCTCGGGAACATCATATCTACCAATGGTAGTATCGCACAAAGACTTGTGAGGAAGCGCAGTTGGAGCGACCCATCCAGTCTCATGACCTCATACAACACGGCCTGCGTGTAGTGCAGTTTGTCTCTGTGCTGCACTCCCGGTAATCTGTGCCCGTGGCCGCATCTATCTCTGCTTGTGCCCGCCTCTGAACCTGCGTGTCCCACAACAAAACTGTCACTGAAATACAAGACATTGGATTCCGTCATCTCAGACCGATAAAGGCATTTTTGACTTGCATGATTGTGTAAACCAATGAGATTATGTAGTCGTGCTGTTTCGATTGTGTATGCCGCGTGTCTGTGCTTTTGTGTATGGATGTGTGTCCACGGCACACTTTTTCTTTTCTTTTCTTTCTGCGTACGCAGGCTGATACTCCTGCGGACACTCCCTGTATAGCCAGGCAGTGGAGTTTTGTGTGTATGACCCTTTTTTATCCCGCCATTAAGGCAGCCATACTCCATCTTCGGGGAAGGTGCATGCTATGTGTCACGTGTCATCCATACCAACGGCCAAACTGCCTTCTCTTCCGAAAGTTGGTGATGGGATTTTACGTGTGTGCAAGATGTTATGGGTGTGTTCACACACGGAACCTCGGTTTATAGTCTCATTCGAAGGACTGTTTGGGAAATGGAGTCAGAACCATGTTAACTCCGAGGGAAAAAATCCCCCTGTACCGAAACGGCCCGGCTGAGATTCGAACCCGCAACCCCAGGATCACCAAGATTATGAGTCCGGCGCTCTACAACTGAGCTATTCCAGCCCCACTGAGCTATTCCGGCCCCTTCCATTCTTCCATAAAATCTTAGATCAAATTATAGATGTTGATTTCTTATCAAGAAATTCAAAGATCAGGTGGGACATCTCTGAACAAGGATTTCATGAAGTCTGCTGTAAAGTATTTATGCTGGCAAGACTGCATTTTGCAGAACGATTAATAACAGTAATAGACCTTTCCAGCTCTCTGCTGATGTGAAGATGGCAATGATTGGCATGGCATGAATTGGTGATGAAACTTGTTCAGACATGTTTTCAATGGTACAAAATTGACATTTTCTTTTACATTCTGACCACTTAACAATTAATCCTTTATATACTGATACAGATATATTACAAGATATTATTTTTGCAAATATCTTAAAATAGTAAGTTACACAATATAAAGATCGGGCCTTTTAACACAATTTACACTGAACAGAAGAGCAACCAAATCAATTTTTTACCAGATATTTCTATAGGTCAAATAAAGATAGATATATCTTGTTAAACTGAGTAAGTAAAAGCTATACAGGTCTATCACTCATGGTGATTTAAGCAAGTGAAACTGTCACACAGGAGAAAGACCCTTTTCAAACATTTTGGCAATGCATCATTAATCTTACATCGCTGCCGAAATGACAGAATGCTGATCAGTGAGTGCTTACCATGGGAAATATGACATGGATGCATGTAGTAAGAGACGAGGTCACTTATGTCACGCAAAACAAATTATGTCACAAACTGACTTTTCAACATCTCGCATTTATAATAATAATAAAAACATCATAGCATTTATAAAGCGCCTTGCCAAAGGTTGTAGGTGCTGAAAATCCACATTCTTGTGTACGCAACAGCTGCCCACCTTGGTAGTGCCAACTCAAAAGCTGCCTGCCGGCACTTCATTCTGTGGTTTCCTGAACATGGTAAAACCTTTTTCAGGTTTGTATGGATTTTAAATAGGTTCAAAGTGAGGTGACTGAGGGCGGAAATTGATGCAAATTTTTCAAAAATGGGTGTCAGTTCCGCAATACAATACAGACAAACAGATCACAGGACAAAACACAATGTATTTCGACCTCTTGGTCTTCTGCAGGCAAAAAAAAACAAAAAAACAAAAACGTTTAAGACAATGAAAATGAAGAACAAGCAACCACTTGTCTTCTCACTTTTTTTTATCCATCACCCATTTTGCGCCGAATATGAGGAGATAAGTGGTGGGTGAAACACACCAAAATGCATCGAGTTTGTCCTGTAATCTGTTTCGTCTGTATTGTCTTGCAGAACAAATACCCTTTCTTTTTAAAGTTTTAGGATTTTAAATAGTTTGTTATCCGTCTGCAAGTTCCATTCCCCTTGATAGAGGTCTTGACATATGCCTGGGCTTTGGGTTTCAGATCAGTGTGAGGGACAGACAATCTGCCCAACTCTTTCTTTGTGTCTCTTGGCAAGTTCATCAACCCCCTCATTGCCATGAATGTCCACAGGGCTGGGAACCCAAGCAAAAATCCATCTGAGTTCACAGAAGTGTACAGCTGGAATAACTGCAGCAGCTGAGGGTGCTTGAGGTTACGGCTGGCTATATTGCCTCTAAAGCAGAAAGGAAGTCTGACAAAACAAGGAAATCTTTATGTTTAGATTTAGAGACCATTTCACAGGCCAGGACCAAGGCTGTCAACTCAGCAGTGTAGATGGAGCTGTCAGTGGGAATGTGTTTTGAGCATCTTTGAGAAGGACCTGTTGCACAATACACAGCACAGGCAACTCCTCCCCAGATTTTGAACCGTCGGTGATAATTCTTTTGAAGGATCGAAACTTCGAATACAGTTCTTTGAAAAAGACTTATACGCCAAGGAGCTAGTGGTATCTTTTTGGTGTAAGGCTAAATCAAACCGGATCTCAGGAGGGAAGAAAGGTCTGTTGGGTTATCAGGAAACTTCGATAAATCACAAACTACTCCAAGGTCTATTTCTGCATTGTTCAATTGTGGAAGAATACAAATTCCCAAGGTTGGAATGTAACTAGGGTGGTCATCAAATTTCTTTAGGAACTTTGGGTCAAAAACAGAGTCATATGCAGCATTTGGGGATTCAGAAGAGGTATTTAAACAGTAGCCTAAGGTAGGTTTCGGCTGACGGTTCAAGAGGGATAGTTCTCCTGCCTTAGCATACAGGCTATAAACTGCAGGGGTGATGTAGAAGGCACCCTGACAGAACTAAAGCCTTTGATGGTGGATGGGATCTAAACTTTTCAGGTAGGGGAGAGAGAGAAAGAAAGCGGAGGTGGGAGGGGAGGGTATTGAACCCCGAGCAAGAAAGCTCAGCAACAGTGAAGAAGGAATCTGCCTCTGTTAGACTCGGTGTGTGTGTACATGTACGTGTGTGTGTATGTGTGTGTGTGTGTGTGTGTGTCTGTGTGTGTGTCTGTGTGTGTGTCTGTGTCTATGTGTGTGTGTGTGTGTCTGTGTGTGTGTGTGTGTGTGTGTGAATGTGCGTGTGTGTGTGTGTGTGTGCGAGTGTGTGTTTGTGTGTGTGTGTTTGTAATTGTGTTTGTGTGTGTGTGTTTGTAATTGTGTGTGTGTGTGTGTGTGTGTGTGTGTGTGTGTGTGTGTGTGTGTGGTGTGGTGTATGTGTGTGTGTGTCTATGTGTGTGTGTGAGTCTTTGTGTGTGAATGTGCGTGTTTGTGTGTGTGTGAGTGTGTGTGTGTGTGTGTGTGTGTGTGTGTGTGTGTGTGTGTGTGTGTGTGTGTGTGTGAGTGTGTGTGTGTGTGTGTGTGTGTGTGTGTGTGTGTGTGTGTGTGTGTGTGTGTGCGCGCGCATGCGTGCATGTGAGTGTGTGTGTGTGTGTGTGTGTGTGTTTTGTGTGTGTGTGTGTGTTTTGTTTTGTTTTGTTTTGTTTGATTTAGCGTCTTTTCACAAAATAGTGTTTTTAGACGGACCTTGAAATCATCCTGAATGACATTAGTATTTTATCACAAATAGGAATACCCCGTCATTTCATATCCCCCATCAACGTAATAGCATGTTTAACAGAGAAAGGGAAAAAAAAAAAAATCAATAAACAATACCTATAATTTAAATTTTTAAAAATTTCAAAACGAGCAAACTACAGAGCTGTCCCTATAGGACTCCGAAGAAGAGATTTAGCTGCAGTGACAAGAAGTGATTTATCATCAATAATGGCTTTGAGATCGTCATCTTTAGTATTGTTTTTGACTGCCGGATAATCGGGCAAATATTGCTTTGTGAATGGACAATAGAATAAAATATGGAACGTTAACATTCTCTCTCCACAGGGACACCTAATGTCATTTATATGTTTGCATTTTAGTGTGTGGTGTGTGTGTGTGTGAGTGAGTAAGAGAGAGAGAGAGAGAGAGAGAGTGTGTGTGTGTGTGTGTGTGCGTGTGTATGTGCATGTCTGTGTCTGACAGCATATCTGTCTGTGTCACAGTGTGTGTATGTGTATGTGTGTGTGTGTTTGTGGTGTTAATGTATATAACAGTCTTACCTAGAGTGCACAATGAATGTATATACAATGATTACCTCAGGATGTCCAGCCATGTGCAGCATGGCCCAGTCCAAGGTCATGCGTGACGTGTCCACCCCAGCTGAAAACACGTCTGAAATGGTTTGCCGCACACGGACATCTGTAAACATAGCCATGACCTCTGCACTCTCCTCCTGCTCAGCCTCTTTCTGAGCCAGCAGGATGCTGTCCGTTACATCGCGCACTTTATCCGGTGAAAAGCTCTGCCGATGTTTCTGGATGTGGTCCTCAAAATAATCAAACATCTCATAAGATATGTCCACGACCTGACGGAAAGCTCTGGTGGGACAATACCTCAGCGGTGGGAAAATGTCTTCAAAGAATCCATGTCCCATTTGCTCGTAGAACATGTTGAAAATGTCGATAAGTCGCTGGATTGCAGGGTCATCGTAGGGTTTCACTTCCCCAAAACAGATGCAGTCGATGATGAGGAACATGAGGGTGGCGTTGTAAGGACTGGGGTCAAAAGGTCCAGACTCCTCCGCCATTTTATCAGCAACTTTGGCCATGACCTCCTGCACGACCTTTTCAAGGTTTGACCCAGTCATGTAGTGTCGTATGGCCTTTGCGGCAATCCTGCGGTGAAGTTTCCAGGCAGGGGAGGGGTCAACCAGGGCAATGTCTGTTGACCCCTCAGTGCAGACGTCCATGGAATACAGGTAAGGTCGACCCGCAAAGTCGTTCCCTGCATGACAAATGGACAGAAAAGTCTTCTTTAAGCAACAGCTCCATAACCGTTGATTGGCCCATATGGGAGGGGATGGTAGGCGAGGAAGATGGGAGGGGGTGGGTGGGAGAGAGATGGGGATGAGGAAGGTTTCCAAGATGCTGTGAAAGGATCTAAGCCTACAACTGTAGCAGTAAATGGCAGAACCAACAATGACTTGCCAGGGAATTTCAATCCCGCAGCTGTATCAGAAAATGTTACATAATAAAAACAAAACGAGGACCTGGCTGGAAAGTTGAAACCCATGACTGTACTGGTAATTGATTTTTAAAAAAAAGAAATGACTTGCCAGGGAATTTCAATCCCGCAGCTGTATCAGAAAATGTTACATAATAAAAACAAAACGAGGACCTGGCTGGAAAGTTGAAACCCATGACTGTACTGGTAATTGATTAAAAAAGAAAGAATGAATGCTAGAGAGAAAATGGTAAAACCAACAATGACTTGCCAGGGAATTTCAATCCCACAGCTGCATCAGTAAATTTTTTTTTTTTTTAAGAGAAAAAAAAACAACCGAAGACCTGGCTGGAAAGTTGAAGCCCGCGACTGTTCTGGTAAATGGTAAAAGCAATGAAAGCTAGACAGGGAAGCTGAAGCCCATGTCTATATCAGTAAATGGTGAAAAAAACAACAACAAAACCAGAAATGATTTGACAAGGAAGGTAATAATAATAATAATAATGTATAATACTTATATAGCGCATTTCTTGTTGTACAACTCAATGCGCTTACATCCACCATTTGCACTTATTCATACAATATTCATGCACACAGCAAAAGAAAATACACAATTGCAGACGACCAGCATGCATAAACTGCCTCACCAAACTAGTTGTGGAGAAATTTAGGAGAGATCTAGTCATCTACAGAAGAGAATAGGCCTTTTTGAAGAGGTAAATTTTGAGCTGAGATTTAAAAGAAGAAAGAGTAGGCTGATTACGAAGGTCTTCAGGGAGGGAGTTCCAAATAGAAGGTGCTCTAAAACTGAAGGATCTTTCGCCAACAGATTTCAGAGAACGCTTAGGGATTTTCAAAAGTTTTTGTGAAGAAGAGCGAAGGGTACGAGAGCTTTGGTAGGTGCAGGAGAAGAAGAGAGATAGTGAGGAAGAGATTCATTGAAGTGGCGGAAAGCAAGAACTGCCAGTTTAAATTGCCACCGATACTGTATGGGAAGCCAGTGCAGTTCGATCAGCATGGGAGTGATGTGCTCACACCTCCTCCTCTTCAAAACAAGTCGTGCAGCGCTATTTTGGACTCTCTGCAGCCGAGCAATCTGTTCTGTGGGAAGCCCAGCATAAACAGAGTTGCAGTAGTCCAATCTTGACATCACCATGGCACAGACTAGCCTGACAGCTACTTCCCTGGATATAAAGCGTCGGATGGAAGCAATACGTCTCAGCTCTAAAAAGGATGAGCGACAGACTACAGATATTTGATTCTGCATGGTCAGACACTGATCAATGGTAACACCAAGGTATTTGACAGACTTATTGAAAGGTAATTCAGTACCATCAACAACCATTGACTCTGACTCAACGAGTTTGAGGCAGGAGGAGGTTCCAACGGGCATGACTTCAGTCTTTTCACAATTTAATTTAAGCTTATTACTTGTCATCCACTCCTGCACACTGCTGATACACCGAGACACCCCAGATTGAACAGAAACAAACACATCAGGTGTGCCACTCTTAGAAAGTTCAGTGTCATCAGCATACTTGTGAAAATCACAATCATGGTCCGAGATAACATCCGACAAGGGCTGTGAGTACAATGTAAACAACACTGGGCCCAATACTGACCCCTGTGGTACTCCATACAAAAGAGGTGACAAAGTAGACCTTACACCACCCACAACCACCGCCTGCGATCTATCTCTGATGTATGATTCGAACCACTGAAGAACTATCCCATCAACACCAAAAGTGACCCTAAGCCTTTCAAGTAAAGTAGTGTGATCTAGCGTATCAAAGGCAGCACTCAGATCAAGCAAGGCTACGAGAGAAACAAGTTTACTGTCGGATTTGCACAGCAAACAGTCCAGTACGCTCAATACAGCAGTCTCAGTGCTTTGATTCTTCCTATAAGCAGACTGACAGGCCTCAAGAAGACCATGGTCTGAAAGATGAGCCTGAACTGCTTCAGCACAACAAGGTTGAGGAGGGGGGGGGGGGGGGGGGGGGGAGGGTAGAGGATGGAGAAGAGAAGTGCTGGCTGTCGTCCCAACATCTGGGTATTTACAGGACTCACCTACTTGAGCTTCCCGCTGTTGGCCATCACTGCGTGTATGAACATGTGTTAGAATTTAGTATCTGCTGTCCAGATCAAGACTAAATCTGTAGCATTCATTATAGAATGTCAGGACGAAAATTTGTGTCTTCATAGTTCATTTTGATAAGATGTTAGAATGCATGAAACAACTGAAAATAGACAGAACTGAGGACAGATAGGATAAAAAAAAAAAAAAAAGCTTAAAGATTAAAGTCCCAAAGCTTAAATGGCAGTAAGGGCAGTGAACTGTTACAGAGATCCGGCAGGTCCAGGGCACAGCATTATAGGAGCTGGAATCCACAACTCTCCTTCCCCCACCTTAACCTTTCCTAAACAGACAGGTTTTGAAGGCCCCCCCCCCCCCCCCCCCAAAAAGTCCAGTTCCAAGAGTGGTTCAAACTAAAGACTGAAAGCTCTGCAGCCAAATGCTCTGTCCAGTCAACAACAGGCCCCTCTGGTGCTGCTACTCTCATCGCATAATGATAAACTATCCAGTCAACAACAGGCCCCTGGTGCCGCTACTCTCATCGCATAATGATAACTATCCAGTCAACAACAGGCCCTCTGGTGCGCTACTCTCATCGCATAATGATAACTATCCAGTCAACAACAGGCCCCTCTGGTGCCGCTACTCTCATCGCATAATGATAACTATCCAGTCAACAACAGGCCCCTCTGGTGCCGCTACTCTCATCGCATAATGATAACTATCCAGTCAACAACAGGCCCCTCTGGTGCCGCTACTCTCATCGCATAATGATAACTATCCGTCAACAACAGGCCCTCTGGTGCCGCTACTCTCATCGCATAATGATAACTATCCAGTCAACAACAGGCCCCTCTGGTGCCGCTACTCTCATCGCATAATGATAAACTATCCAGTCAACAACAGGCCCTCTGGTGCCGCTACTCTCATCGCATAATGATAACTATCCAGTCAACAACAGGCCCCTCTGGTGCCGCTACTCTCATCGCATAATGATAACTATCCAGTCAACAACAGGCCCCTCTGGTGCCGCTACTCTCATCGCATAATGATAACTATCCAGTCAACAACAGGCCCCTCTGGTGCCGCTACTCTCATCGCATAATGATAACTATCCAGTCAACAACAGGCCCTCTGGTGCTGCTACTCTCATCGCATAATGATAACTATCCAGTCAACAACAGGCCCTCTGGTGCTGCTACTCTCATCGCATAATGATAACTATCCAGTCAACAACAGGCCCCTCTGGTGCCGCTACTCTCATCGCATAATGATAACTATCCAGTCAACAACAGGCCCCTCTGGTGCCGCTACTCTCATCGCATAATGATAACTATCCAGTCAACAACAGGCCCTCTGGTGCTGCTACTCTCATCGCATAATGATAACTATGTCATCTTCTGAACAGCCATTCCTCACATATAATAAAAGGTGTGCACACACACACACAACACATACACATACACACATTTCTATGTGTCTATGAACACAGCATACACACATTTAGACACACACACACACACACACACACACATACATGCACGCATGCAGAAGCATACTCTCACAAGTTCATAGATCACATGCGCATACACATGCACATGAGTGCTCACACTAACATACACACTGTGTTCATCACTGGCACACACGTACACAGAAGCCCATCCACTCATGCACACATACATAGGCGCGTGTACACACACATGCCAACACACACCTACAACTATAATAGTGGCACAGTCAATGTCAGGCAGATACCCAAGGTCTGACTAGCGCACTGGGCTAATGCACAGGTCAGACATCTAAATCACATCTATGAGACATTCATCTTGAATCCTTCCATCCTAGTTACTAATTCATCCACCAGCAGTAAACCCTGCATACCCGCCTCGGCTTAAGGCTGTGTCAGGCCAGTTGACATAGGCTAGAACACCAAGGCTACATCAAAATGTTGTTATGCTCTGCACAGTTATGCAGGGATTGTCTTCAGTTGTGACAAACTCCTAGCATAACATTATCAGTCTTGGAGAGTCAGAGTGTGGCTGCCCATGTAAAGGGGTAATCAAAAACGGTCACACACGAAATGTTCTCATCCGCAGCTGATGCATTTGTACCATAGTGTTCAAGTACTTCGGCTGTTCGGATGATCCCTGGAGTCTTTTAGCCAGGGTATGACGACAACAACAACAACAACAACAACAGCCACCCTGCATACTGTGGTCTCGAAGCCTAGCAGATGTATGTGGATTAGTCTGCCGCATACATTACACCTTCTTGATGAAACTGAAACCCACCACATGGTCAGACCCACCTTTCTGTACGAGAGCCTCAGTGATGGTGTCCAAATCGTTGAGAACAATGCAGAGCATGGGACCAAAGTAGACAGAGATGACAGGGCCGTACTTCTCTCTGGCCAAGCGGTCCAGTGTGACATAGAAGTGCTCCTCCTTGCTGCTCGTCAGTAAGAGGTTGCCAAGCAGCGGTAACGGCCAAGGTCCAGGGGGAAGATGGTAGCGCTTCTTCATCAGACGGTATGTCACGAACCCCACCAGGGATCCGACAACCAGAGCTTGGGTCAAGGGAGTGCCAGGGGCTCTGGCGCTGACCTCTCTGATGATGGTGACAGCGTGTTGCCAGGAGTTCTGTACGGTTGTCAGGATGTCCGACATGGCCAGGGTTGGAGGTCACTATAAAGGAATGATGCAATGACGGCATTGTTTGGATAAAAGCATGCGCGCGCGCACACACACACACACACACACACACACACACACTCTCCCAGTCTTCTTCGTCCTTCTCTCTCATCTTCATACATCCTCCTTTCCCTCCCAGCTCTTCCTCACACCACACACACACACACACACACACACACAACACACACACACACACACACACGCACACACACACCAAGAACAGAAACATTCTCAGTACATATGCACAGACCATGAATGATTGTCATAGCACACAAACTTGGCCAAGATATAAAAACATTAATTTCAAACTAACAATGAAATCTGACAACTTGCAGCTATACCTATACACATTCAAATTCCAGGATACTTTCAAAGGGGTGTAAGCAAGGGAGGAGAGGGAAGGGAGTAAAAGGTGGGGAGGGGGCTGGGTGTGTGTATGGCGGAAAGGGTGGAAAATGTCAAGAGGATCTCATCTGCATGTGTTCATGTGTTTTTTGAGTGTACAAACTATGCCAATGCACTTGTGTCTGTGCATGCATGTGTGTGTGTGCATGTATGGGGGAAAGAGGGGGTAGGGATAGAGGATGGATGCATGCATGCACATACATGTGTGCCTGTGGATGCTTGAGCGAGTGAGAGGGGAGAGAGAGAGAGAGAGAGAGAGAGAGACAGAGACAGAGACAGAGAGAGACAAACAGACAGAGAGTTTCCAGAACAATAATGAACAAACGTAACTCGGATGCAACAGTGTTCGTTCGAGTGCAGACTGTTGATTCAGCTTGCAAGTATATTGGCTCCATTTTGTGACTTGAATGTAAAGAGAATTGCAGGTGTCCTGCTCTGTTCTGTTAAAAAGGTACTTCATTCTAAATACCTCCATGATTGCCCTTTCATATTCAAAACATGATATTCTAACCAAGAAGAATCCACAAACAAAAAACAAAAAAATGGGCATGCATATACATCATTTGAGTGAAGTGGGAGAATGGGAGGACTCAAGGTTGATAACAATCCCGACTGATCTTTTTTTTTTTTTTTTCTAGAGATGTAGATTATGGCACATAATTGGCAATGCTGCAATTTTCATTTTGTTTGCACATGTCCAGACAATCTCCATGTTTTGAGGGCAATGTCTAGTATAGAGGCTGCCCTTAAGGTCTATGTCTTTGATTCGTGTTCTCACAAACAAAATAACAACACCACACGGAGAAGTCATTCTGTCTTTGTGAGCCGCAATCAATGATGTCAACACTGGTACAAGGTGAACCAGAAGGGAGAGGGGTGGGGTGCGGCTCTAAACTAGGTCATTGACGGGGTATTTTATGCTGTTGGCAAAAATGAAAAAAGAGGGGGGGGGGGGGGGGGGGGCGCTAAAAGAGGAGAAAAAAATAAAGCTGAGCTCAGTTTGCTTTAAAAGCGATTTAACCAATTTTCACGCCTCCATCCAGGCCAGTCCTGACGTCCTCAGGGGGATAACTCCGCCCGGAGCAAAATCTTTATCAGCTCGACTTTGTTTAAATATAGGATATCCTGAATTAAATTATATTTTTTCATCCCCCCTTTAAAGAATGCTAAGTTTGAAGGCACGCCCTGGCACTGTTGCTTCAAAGGAATTCCAGACTGGCACTGTTCTGAAAAGAGTATAAAAAAAATTGAATACCAACCTTGGTTGTGGTGAAAAGTCGTCTGTTTTTGTGAACGTCTTAGACGGGGTAAGGTCGGGGGGGGGGGGGGGGGGGGGGGGGCAGGACGAATGTCGACGATGCCGAAAAAAAAAGAAGTCGAGGTCAGCAACCTGTAAGTAGCACAGCTGTCCGCCGGAAACGGCACCTTGTTTGGTCAGCAGATCAGAGAAATTTATGGGTTTACATACGTGTTGGTGCTCTTGTACCTGTAGAACATGAGTACTCGGATACTAATTATGATGTACCTTAAAAGTGTGAACTGTACCGTGAAGGTACTGTCGGTCCTGTCTTCTCGAATCCATCTCCCAAATGGTTACAACACCAACAAGCTGGTTTCGTCGGTGGTGAAAGTGACCATTATGAATAAAGTACATTGTTTATTTTCAATGTTGTTATGAATCGTTGAATAAATGACAAGAAATGTTTTAAGCTCTTTGAATGGCCCATACTGTGTGTGTGTGTGTGTGTCTGCACGTTTTCCTTCTCAAAAAGACGGTTTGCTGCACTTTGGGGCAGCAGACCGCTGGTCAAGTGCTCCCTGTCGACACTCCCCCCCCCCCCCCCCAAAAAAAAAAAAAAAAACAACAGACAACCAACAACAACCAACCAAAAACCCTCCAACCTCTTCCCTGTTCACTTCAGTTACTTTCTGTTGTTTTAGTCTTTTACCTACCCCACATTAAAAGAGATTAGTGACTGTTTAGTCATCCTTTGTTCCCACTGTTTTGAATGTTGTTTGTCCAGTCTGATGATGACCGAATAGACAGAAACACATAGAATCTGTTTTGTATTTCTTTCTTCCTCCATGTTCGCTCTTTCGACACAGTCAGGACTGTTGCTGGTGTGGAAATCCCAGAGAGGACTTAAATATTCCAGTTATGGTCAGATTTGGGCAGTGTGTGCAGTCTTTGGCTTTCCTATTTCATATCTTTTAAGTTCCTCTCAGGAAGCCTTGGTCACCATGTGTTGACGTGGACATCTCTTATCAAGACAGGAGTAATGTACATGCGTTGGTACTTTGTCTCGTCTGCAGTCTGGAGCTTGTGTTTATGGAAGATGTAAGCCTTCTCCAGATTGTGAGTGCGTTTGTGTGTGTGTGTGTGCGTAACCCTTTTTTTGTTGTTGTATAGATCGCAGTGTATTTTTGTGATCACTTGTTTTCTTAAATAAGATTTTGTTGAAATCACTAGTATGAGCATGATTCATGTTGACTCTTAGTGTAAGTGCCAAATCAAGTTACAAGTGACAAGTACCTTCCTGTGTCTCTGAAATGCATGGATTCATACCTTCATAATGTCAACATAAATGAAGCGTTAGCGAAAAATTTCCCTGAAGTTCAGGTAAATAGGCAAGAAAGATCAACTTGAACTTAAAGACTAGATGGATTTTAGGTTCTCAAGTAACCAAAAGTCGATGGCATAAAAAGATGAAAATGTTATGTCTGAAATATAACAGTTGCGAAATGAAAAGTGTTTGTTCATAATTTGACCTGCCGACCCGTGTGTGTGTGTGTGTGTGTGTGTGTGTGTATATATATAAAACAATTCATATGTTCCACTTGTTCCTCCACCCAGGACTTCATTACACAAGCTTTCGCCTTCTGGCTTGATCACTGGTGCTCTGCCCCTTGGGAGAACTAAATCTTTTGAACTACCAGTCGCCGTTGCGAAGTGGTTAGCGTTGCAGACTCCCGACTGGGAGGTCGTGGGTTCGAATCCCATCAGTCATGTGGGTTTTTCTGCCCCGACCGGCTCCTACCCAGAGTTGAGTTTGCTGCGGACTCAGCTGGGAAGACTGGGACCACACAGTCGAGTTTCATCCACTTGGATGCGTTTCTGAGAGTGTTGCTCAAATTTCTAGACCAACACTGCAGGTGCCTGTATTTCTCAGGCCTGGTTGACGCCGGGATATATTATGAAAGGAAGCATAGAGAACAGCCCTGTCATGTAGTCTCAGACCGAAATGGAAATCCGTAGCATCATCTTAATCATCTTCATTCTCATCGATCAGCATGAAAAAAAAAATTGTCTCGAATTCTGTGGCCCTTCATGCCCTGCTCTCATGGTGACCTTAATTTCGATGTCCTCTTCACGTCTGTGGCCTTGGTTTGGTTCCGTCGGGGTCACCGGTATCGGCGAGTTCATGGGGGCTGTCGTTGGACAGACGTGGTGGCGCCCTCCAGAGGGAGAGCTCACTCACGCCGGCTCCGCGACTAAGTAATTATTGTTGTCAGTAGGGGGCTTTGTAGGTGGTGTCCTGCTTATGTTAGATCAGAACAGGCGCCACTGAACACCACCGAAGTGACTCGGCAGCAGTGCAGTGTCTCCTTCGGTGAGTTGCCTCTTGACGACTTGACATTGGCTGCTCCCTGTGGATTGCCAGTGCTGGGGCTGTGGCAGGGCCAACCGGGCTGTGGCTGTGGACGGGGTGTCGGAATGAGCAGCGTGGATGCACTGCCTCTGAGGTGGCACAGAGGTGGGACAGCAAAAAAAAGAAAAAAAAAAATCTTTTGAATTATTCATCCATCTATCTATCTATCTATCTCTCTCTATATATAAATTGTCTGTTTTAAATATGATCAAAATAAGTACACATTCAGCAAGCAGACTTTGGGGCAAAACCTGATTAAGTTTAGAGGCCCCTTTTGTTGAACACTCCAATGCAAATTTTACAATCGGTTGACACAAAGTGACAATCTCTGAGATAGACACAAAGAATGAAGAAGGAGGTGGGGTTGGGGGGGGGGGGGGGGGGGGGGGAGGCAGTTCTAAAATTAGGACATTGCTGATGAATATGCTGTATTAATTTACTAATTTGAGGGGCTGTTGTTAGTTTGTTTTTTTCTTTCATGAAATTGCGTTTTGTCAAAGATAAATGCAAATTTAATCGGAAAACATGAAAAATGTTCTACAAATGCCAAAGAAACAGGCACGTGGGCATACTTCGATAAATTTTATTGAATGTTTGATGGAAAAGAACTTTCTTTCCATCAAAATCTCGTGCTAATGTGGCTGCTGATTTCATTGAAATCTAATGGTATTGGGATCTTAATATTTTAAGCTATCTCACTTGTCCTTAACAATTATTTATTTATTATTTTACATCACCAAAGCAGGAATGCTGTTATTTATCTGTTAATTCATATCAACAAAGCATGAATGCTTAAAAACTTTAAAAATACATTGGATAGAGACTGTTTGGGGGATAAGTTTAACTGCATTCCAGTAGCACAAATTTTCAAATGTTCATTTGACTCCAGTTAGTCAACAGCTTTGTAGCAGATTGAACGTCATGTTTATCGTGACAGTGACTCTACATGAAAATCTGTCAAAACTTGTGTCATCAAGTTCACTCATTATACCAGCGCTTTGGTGAAATGGTTGGCACCGACAGATTGTGGGGTTGATAACTATCAAGCCATTTCTATGTGGGATTTTTCTATTCTGACCAACTCCTACCCAGAGTTGAGCTTGCTGCGTGCTCAGTGGAGAAGACTGGGACCACATGGTCAAGTTTCATCCATTTGATGGATACGTGTCTGTGAGTGTTGCTCAAATTTCCTGATCAGTACAGCAGGTATCTGTATTTCTCAGGTCTGGCTGATGCCAGATATATTATGAAAGTAAGTGCAGATACAGCTGTGTCATGCGGTCTCACACCTAAATGGAAATCTGTCGCATCATCTTCATCATCCTCATTTTCATTGATCAGCATAAAAAAGTCTCAGACTCTGTGGTCCTCTATGACCACTCTCATGTGTTTTTTTCTAGGTTCTCTTTGTCATCATGTAGACCTTTACACAGAGGTATGGAACTGCAGTTCACACTTTTCAGACCCCATCTTTCTTTCTTTCTTTCTGCGTATGCAGGCTGATACTTCTGCATACACTGCCTGTATAGACAGGCAGTGGAATTTTGTGTGTATGACCGTCGGGGAAGGTCATGCTATGTGCAACGTGTCATCCATACCAACGGCCAAACTGGCCTTCTCTTCGAAAGTTGGTGATGGGATTTCATGTGTGTGCAAGATGTTGTGCGTGCGTTCACACATGGAACCTCAATTTATAGTCTCATTCGAAGGACTGTATGGGGAATGGAGTCAGAACCAATGTTAACTCTGAGAGAAAAAATCCCCCTGTATCGAAATTCGAACTCGCTACCCAAGATCACGAGTTCAGCGCTCTACCAACTAAGCTATTCTGGCCCCCAGACCCCATCTGATGTTATCTAAATCTCTTTGCAGATTACTGCTTTCTCCACAAATAGTGAACCTGTCTGTCACAGGCAAATATCATTTCTCTACACAGCTGGACAGGTTCTTGGACCAGAGTGAAAGAAGAAGAGTAGGTTAGTGAGTTTAAAGAGCAGTGGAACAATGATGAGGTGAAGATGGTGGTGTGATATATCAGTGCGTCCAGAGACATGGCAGAGATCAGTCAGTTTGTAATTTCTTTATGCACAATACAGTCAGAGAATGATGAGAAAACGAGGTTACATAAAAGACTCAAGAAAAAGACTGTAAATCACATGACAAGAAAAATGTGTTGGTAACTTTTGGAAAATGAAATTTTTCATCCTGCATTCATAATTATTGTACTCTCCCATTCTCAGTCAGACATACAAAAACATAAAAGTGGGGATACAACTTGTGCAGCCATAGCAACCAGAAAATACATTTGGCAAAGAAAAATAATACTTCACTCATGTTATCTCTCTCTCTCTCTCTCTCTCTCTCTATATATTATATATATATACATATATATGAAGGAAAAAGTATTTGCATGGGAAAAGATTATTGTTAGGTTTCGAACTTAATTATCTCCTGTTCACAAGTTCTGAAAGGTGTTGTCTTAACAGCAGTCATTCTCAAGGGCATACTATCTCAACAACAGGTACCAACACAAAATCCCCTGTCAGTAGGATCAAGAAATCAAAATTAATCATCAAAGACAGGCAATAAATGTCAGAGCTACTATTAAAACTTATCTAGTTCAGGACAACTTCACCATCATGAACAGCATCCAACATTCACCTTGCACTAGAATTCAAAGCATACATTATATTCAAATGGATTTATTCCCAAACGTATGAAGAAAAAGAAGAAAAAACAAATGCAAACACAACAGACACTTGAAGTTTAAAATTTGGGAAAGATTACCACAGCACCTCATGGAATATATCTGTATATACTGATTCAAACCGTACACTAAACCTCAGGAATGATACTTCTCCAAAGGACAATAGGAGACAAAAAATGTCTAAAATTTCATAAACAAAAACTTTCTTT
This sequence comes from Conus ventricosus, assembly GCA_018398815.1. NCBI lineage: Eukaryota > Metazoa > Mollusca > Gastropoda > Neogastropoda > Conidae > Conus > Conus ventricosus. The sequence continues at coordinate 7,890,119 of CM031599.1, read as the reverse complement.
ATCATAAGCACCATATCGAGACCTCCTTTTGTGCATACAGAGTCTCATGATCTTTAGCAACAAGAGTATATGCAAATATGAAATGTATGCAATGCCTTATGATGGCAAGAAAAATACTCTGAAATACTGTTTGTCCTGAAAAAGAACCAAATACTTTGTACAACAAGAACAAAAAGGCATAATTTAAATTCGGTGTATTTCTAATTCAATAAGCAAAGTAAGGCACGTTTTTTCCCCGTTAATTTGCAAATATTTGATTCATCTTAGCAAGATGATCAATATACTCCATACTGCAAACTTCATGACCTGAAGTAAATTCCCCCAATACCTCTCAAAACGCCCCAGTCTGCAAGTTCACAAAAGGCCAGAGAAATGTGCTTGTCACAGTTGGCTAACCCCCTAATATTGTCCCTGATCTGAACAGAAAGTACTTTTACAAGGTTACACAGTGGTTACAAATTGAATCTGCATGAATATGTTTTCACAAAAATAAGCATTAGTGCACACACTTAACAGATAAAGGTATGATTTCTGTCGTCTGCATATAAAACAAACCCCCAAAAAGTCCGCTATTTCTAGTCTTTCACGCAAGAGAATGTCACTTATATGCATTTGTGTGTGTGTGTGTGTGTGTGTGCGTGTGTGTGCATGTGTGCGTGTGTGTGCATGTGTGTGTGTATGTGTGCGTGTGTATATGTGTGTGCGTGTGCTTGTGTGTGTATGTGCATGTGTGAGTGTGCGCACATAAGGCTGGCTGCAAAAGAAATCCAACAAAATATGAGCAATGTTCACTGCCTCCAAGACCCATACTCCTCAAAGAGTCTTTGAGAGTTTATTCCTCAACCGATGATGCCAGCTGTCCATGACCCATACTTGATTCACTGCCATATCAAATTACCGCTCTTTACAAGTGTGCGTCCTCTACAATGCAAATGCACCGAAACTGGCTGACAGAGGGGATTGGGTTGTTATCAAATATCCAAAATGGTTGACAAATATCTAAAATTTCGTTGGAAAAATAGTTCAAGTGATATAATGACTTCATTGTGTCTCTGGGTCATGGACAACCCATGAAGGGCGTTAAAAGATAATACTGAAAGTGGTATGCTGTTTGATGCAGGCCTTTTACGCTGGCTTAAGTGATACCTACCAGTCAGCAGCAGGGAGAGGAAAAACAGGACAGCGTACACAAAAGGCTCATCTCTGCCAGCTAATGCACAGAATCTGAACCTTCATTTTGGACTGGAGCAAGGGAAAAACAAGCCAGTAAAAACTGGTATATGCCAGTCTAACAGAACCTCAGACATGTATATGTGAGTGTTTCAGTATACGTGTAGTGTGCATGCCTTTATGTGTACACGTGTGACAGAGAGCGTTGATATGAAAAACACATTGATCGATTACTGTCACTTGCCCATATTTCTCTGTTTGAAATGGAATGTGTGCACACAGATGGCATCACAGTGGCCATACACTGCCTGCTTTCAACGTGGAGTGACTACAACCTTGAATGGCTTGGGCAAGTAAGCAGCCATGCTGTCCACTTCACTGGCAGGGTCGTAGGTCACACCCTCGGGCAAGGTGAAGGTGAATCGTTTGAGAAAACAGGCCAGCAGCAGAAGCAGCTCAGGTTTAGCCACGCTCTCGCCAAGGCACCCCCTCCGTCCTGCTGAGAACGGCATCCAGGCCTTGGGGGCTGTCTTCAGCTTCCCTGTGGACATGGACATGCACATACATACATGCATGAATGCGCACACAAACACACACACAAAAAAAACTTGCTGGAATTTTATAAAAATGCAGCAAGAAGGAAGTGATATTTCTGATGACCTTCGGTGTAAAATATCTATAAAATACATTTTTTGGTGCCAGCAAAAATAACCATCATCATAGGCTATTCACAAGCATGGTTTTTAGATTTAGACTTGATGCACTTAAAACGAAATTTTGTCATAATGTAACATGTGTATGTGGCGAAATATCTCGCCGTTTTATGTTATTTTCCTATGCCAGCAGTTGAAAAAACATTTGCCTAGTTGGCTCTCAGACATTGAGCCATCCCGCTCATCTTTTGAAAAGTTACTTTCAAATTATTTACAAATATTTGACATTGTACAGGGACTGTACATTGGTAACTTGCTCTGATTGATTTCCTGTTTTGATAATGTTGTGTTAGGTTGTATTATGGTTTGTGTTTTTTCCATTTAGTATTGCCGACACACCCACCCACCCCCACTCCTGACCCCCCCCTATCCCCCTGACCCTGACCTTCCTTCCCCTTCAATGTCATTGGAATTTACTAATTTAAACACAATTGCACATAAAGTATTACTTAAGTGTTTTCTCTCTCACGCGGATACACACTCACATGTACACACACACACTCGCACGCGTGCACACACGCACACACATGCACGTGCGCGCGCACACACACACACACGCGTGCACACACACACACACACACACGCGCGCGCGCGTACACACACACACACACACACTTGGCTTTTTTTGGTGGTCTAATATCACGTAAAGTGAAAAGACATTAAATTAAAGAACACACACACACACACTTGCAGACAACATATCCACAAAAACACACACAAATGTATGAATGCACACACACACATACATGTACAAGCATATATACACTCAAGGACACTCACACATACACAAAGACACACACACACACACACACACACACACACACACACACTACAAATTCAAGTGGGACTTTACCATCCTGTTTGATGGACATGCACATACATACATGCATGAATGTGCGCGCACACACACACACACACACACACACACACACACTCGCACACTGAACAAATTCAAGTGGGACCATTCTGTCTGAAGGTACCTGGGATGAATGACAGTGTCAGTGGAGTGAGCTGCTTGTGCGACAACCACATAGCACTTTTCATATCGAGCTTACCCTCAGAAAATGTAGAACTGAAATATCCATTGCCAAGGTTTGGCAATGGGAACTGCAGATACAGATACTCTTTAAAACACACCAAGAGAGCTCTACATCTATCACTTACATATAATGTGACTCCAAACTGACAGATACCTTTCTTTAAAACACACCAAGAGAGCTCTACATCTATCACTTACATATACTGAGAGGCAAAGAAAACGCAATTCCATTGTCAACTGACAATTTTATTGAAATGAAACAAACACACAACAAAGCAAATACGTGTGACAAAAGTGCGACCACTGTACATTAGTTTGCCTATAACAGGTGCACATTCGCCTGAAGTGAAGCCCATTTAGGCGCGACAGAAGGAATACACTGTCAATATCTGGTGTGTCCCCTTGAGCACGAACACAAGCTTGCAAACGTCGGGCATTGAAGCGCACAAACGACGGATGATACGGATCGGTATCACGTTCCAGTGATGCTGCAATGCTTGGGTGAGCTCAGCAACGGTAGTTGGGGGATTCTGCTGACCTTGCACACGTCGTCCAAGTTCGTCCCACAAATGTTCAATGGGATTCATGTCTGGGGACACGGAGGGCCACTGCATGACATCCATATTGCTGTCCCGAAGGAAATTTCGTGTGAGACGGCTGTGTGGGGTCGAGCATTGTCCTGCTGAAACACTAGTCTGTTGCCACCATGCTGTCTCCAGAGAGGAAGAAGAACTGGCTCAAGAACAGTGTCAATATAACGCCTTGCCGTCAAGTTGCCTGGCACAAACACAAGCTCCGATCGAAATTGAGCATTTATGGCACCCCAGACCATTACCCCTCCACCCCCATAACGATCTCGCTCAATGACACAGGGTTGCGCAAAACGTTCACCCTGACGTTGAACACGATCACGGCCATCCGGGAAAGAGACATTGAACCGGGATTCATCCGAAAAAACAACATTCCCCAAACCCTGTTCCCCAGAAAGCCACCTGCGGCAGCCCATCGCTGGTGTGCTAGTCGATGGCGATGGGTTAAGATCTGACCTTGGTATGGTCGACGTGCCCGTAGCCCTGCTGCTGCCAGACGCCGACGCACGGTACGGCTGCTGATGGGTCTTTCTCTAGTCCCAATAGTGTTGCGGGCTGTTTGTGCAGCTGGCTGGAAACGATTCCGGAGGTGCTGCGTGACAATTGTAGCGGTCCTGTCGTGCCGTCGTCACACGTTGGACGCCTGGGCGTGGACGGTCGTTTACACTTCCAGTGTTTTGGTGCCGAGTCGCAAGACGGGTTATGGTTGATGGGTGTACATTGAAATGTTGTGCGGCCCTGATGTGAGCAGTGCCTGCCCTCAGCATGCCAATGGCTGATTTCTCTGGTCTGTAGTTAACCGCGGCATGGTGCGTACGAGTGTCAGTAAAACGCCAATGTGTGTTTTTATAGGGGACAGTCATGGGCTGTTTGCATGCAATCACAGTATGCCTGTGTTGCACGTGTTTTGCAGTTATCAGTAAAAGATGTGTTGGAGTGGTTTACTCATGACGTCATGAACCCAACTGTGCCTGTCAATACAGATCATCGCTGTCACGAGTTTGTCACGAGGCCTACGACGTTTGACCCATCTAGGGTGGCGGAATTACTCATTTGTTTATTATCGTTGTTGTTGTCACGTGTCTGTCCCCTTAGTGTGGCTTGTGGTGCGGTTGCACCTTGGTGTAGTTCAGCTCACGTTCGGTTTGCTTTCTCTCTCTCTCTCTCTCTAATTCCACTGCCGTGCTATTCATCCTGCAGGTTCACGGGTGGCTGGTACCTTTCTCTCGAACTTGCGTCTATCGGCCTCTCTGCCTGTCTTTTTACCTGTCGCACGTGCTTCATTTCTTTTAGTTTGAAGTATGCTCACTCTGTGAGTAGCGTGGCATGTTGGCCGCCATCGCTGAGGGAGGTTAGCTCTTCACTCGAGCGGAAGAGATGTCTCTGGAGCGCCTGCTCCGGTCTTGGTTCTTCACCTTATCGTCGAAGGTACAGTCGGTATCTTCAATTCCTACAGTCGGCCTGTAGGAGAGGGACATCACTTCTTCTTTTTTCCGCATCTGCGCCTCTGTCCTCTCGACTGGACAGAGGGCAGAGAGAGTCGTTTGATCCCGCCTCTTCGGGGTCACCCACGGGTAGCTGGTAAGCATCAGTTTCGTGGTTTGTTTGTTTTGGTTTGTTGTTGTTAGCCGGCTTATTCTTCTCTTTTGCGCAATTTTCTTTTGTTTTCAAAATTGTAAAAGAAATATTGTTTGAGACCTTTTCTCTGGTTAATTCAATCTTTAACCTGGCCATCCTAAATTATATCCAAAATTTCTTTCTCCTGTTTATGCATCTCGTGATGCGGTAGTCGGTGGGGATGGGAGAGAACCTGGTGATTCAGGGTTGGTACTTGCTTGGTCTCGCTCGTCGCCCTTGTCACATTCGCCGGACTCTTATCCTTCGGCCACCGTCTGTTTGTGTGTGCAAGGAGAACGAGTTTTATGTTCGCGAGCGTGCGTACGCATGATTTGTCGTTCGGGATGCGTGGTTGGAGATTTGTGTTATTTTGGAATGTGGCTATAAAATGTGACAATTATGCCATTGATTATTATTTGCAAATGTGGTGGCAGTTATAAAGCGATGGTCGCTGTGTTGGTTTATTTCCTAAGAAAGGAAATTGTTAAACGTGAGTGAGAGAAGGGTGAAGATAATTCATATTTGTTTTATAGCCTGTTGATTTAATGTAGTCTTTTACCTGCTTCGTGTGAGAAGACTTTAACGAACATTCCTATTGATTGATTTACTGTGTTATGCTCAGGTCTGTGTTGAGCTGGTGTTGTTGGTGTATTTAGTAGACCTCCCTCGCCCATCATGCGAGTGGCTGTTAGGATTTAACAGCATGGGTCAGACTGTACTGACGGCGGGGTTCCAGTACCCTCTTCCTTCCTTCCCTTTCTTCTCTCCTCCCAGCTACGTTTTCCCCCCCCTCCCGGGGGCTTCACCCGGAGCCTGACTGGTTGGTGCCACGCGCTGGTTGGGACCACGCTCTGGTTGGGGCCACGCTCTGGTTGGGACCGCAGACTGGTTGGTGCCACGTGCTGGTTGAGGCCACGCTCTGGTTGGGACCGCGGACTGGTTGGTGCCACGCGCTGGTTGAGGCCACGCTTCTGGTCGGGACCGCGGACTGGTAGAAAAGCCGCCGGCTTGACTGGCCGGCCCTGATCCCCGTCCAGGACCTCCAGTAACAACGCCACGTTTTTCCCCCCCCCCCCATGGACGCGCTCTTCACTGTCTGCTTGTGCGTGTCAAGGGTGTCGGCCTTGAACGACTCTCTTCAAGAACCGACCCGGTTTGGAGCACCTAGTGCGACAGGGTGCTCCCAGTAGACTTTGGAGAGGCAGGGGTGTGGAGGCACTCCATGGTGTGGAAAGGGATGGATGCTGGAAATGTTTATTTATAATTGTGTATATGTCATATGTGTTGAAATGTTGTGATTGTGATTGTTACGTGTATGGTGAAATGTTTATTTATAATTGTGCATGCTGTGTGTGTTGGAATGCTTAATTGTGTGTATGTCGTGTGTTGAAATGCTTGATTGTGATTGTGCATGTTGTGTGTGTTGGAATGCTTATTTATGACTGTATGTTGGTGTGAAATAAATGGGGTGTTGTATCGTAATCTTTATTGTGTGGTCTCTTGCGGGGCGTGTGAGGTCAGTCACTCCCTTCACTCCCACCTAGACCGATCCTGTCAGGGCAGACCTCCAGGGTCGGTCGTGACAATCGCAATACAACATATGCGTGCTAGGTTGCATGCCTCGTGCATAATTCACATTATTTTGGCTGAGGTGACATTTTTCGGGGACGAAATGGGGATTGCGTTTTCATTGCCTCTCAGTATATAATGTGACTCCAAACTGATTTACCACCTCACTACTCTACCTAGACTAGGAAGGATCAGAAGAAAGGCAGAGACAGACACAAAGGAAGTGAGTGACCGACAGACAAAAGAAATAAGAGAGAAAGATATAGAGTTCACCTTCATCGTCAAGAAATCGTTCAGGTTTGAACTGGTCGGGTTCGTCCCATAGCCGGGAGTTCATGGGTCACTGCCCAGAGGTTCACCATCACCATAGTGTCCTGGGAAAAAAAAAACCAACTGATCAGACTTATCAAGACATCACCCCACAGATGTTCAACATCATCAAGATGTTCTGTGTGACACCAACAGAAGTGATCAGTGCTCTTACATCCTAAACATCCATCGTTACCAGAGTGTCCTGAGTGAAACAAACAGAACTGATCGATCGCGGTGATGCCCCACCCAGATGTTTCCCATCACCGTGGTTTTCTCTGCGAAACTAACACAACTGCTTGATCCAGTCATCACCCAAAGTTCAGATTGATTCTCCTGGGTGTGTAAATGAAATAACAACAACAACAACAACAAAATATGAAAAGAAAGAGAATATTTTTGAGGGGTCAGTAACCAGTACTGCTAAAAAAACAACAACCAAAAATAGAGAAGGATACCAGAAAGTACTCCAAGCGCTTAAACATCCGGGGCCAAAGTGAATTGAAAGACAACCTGATCCAGCCATATATTTCCCAGTGACGTTACCTTGGGCACATCGTATCCACCCACAGAGGTGTCCACAATGCCTTGTGAGGCAGGGCCATGGGCACCGCACAGGAAATCCGCATCGTCTCCTGGAGCACGGCCTGTGTGTACTGCAGCTGATCGCGGTGTCCCACCCTGGGCATCGCCGTGCCTGTGGCCGCATCATCTCTGCCTGTGCCGCTCTGTATCTGTCAATGGACAGACGCTATCATTTGATGAGGAAATTGATCTATTATGGAGCGAATGACCAAGAAGAGTATCAGCATCAGGCATTAAAAGCCTGATGGATAGCTACTTTTAGACCTTGCTTCCCTGATAATGGAAAGCGTCAAAATGTATTCTACCTGAAAGAACACTCAAATTCTTTCACATGCACATCGAGATACAACTGTTTGAAAATATCATTTCCTTGACTCTTACCATTGGGACATTCAGGTTATAACTTTAAAAAAAGAAAACAGAATCGGTTATGACTGTTTTTATGATCATAAAACAAAAATAGACATGAAAGTATGTTACAGAGCAAAATTAAGTTTATGTATTGAAATTTTGAGCTTGTAAACAAAATCTGCAGAATATGACCATAGAACATAATTATCCGACATTGCTGAAACAGTAACAGTGAGAACACCCTGAGCATCAACATTCCATTCCAGGGAAGTGAACGGGCAAGATCCATATACAGGTTTTCTTCTTCCTGATATCTGGAAATGAAAGTAACTCATCTGACCATGTTTTTTATAAGGACAGATTCTCACAGTTGTTCAAAATGAAATAAACTAATGCCTGAAACACACACACTGCACGCACGCACGCACGCGCACACACACACACACTACACACACACACACACTCAGACACTATGTCAGCCACAAGGCAGCTCATGTGAATGTTATCATTGCTGATGATTGTTTTAAAGAGGCTGTAACTTACCTGCAAAACCCACAAATTTTGTATGCTCCTCTACACATAAAGAGACAAATGTGCACATGTTTGTGTAACAGCATGCATGCCTGTGTGTCTGTACACGTGTATCCTGTGAGTGGGACAGTACCTCAGGATGTCCAGCCATGTGCAGCATGGCCCAGTCCAAGGTCATTCGTGACGTGTCCACCCCAGCAAAGAACAGGTCTCCAATGGTTTGTCGAACATGGACGTCTGTGAACATGGCCATGACCTGTGCACTCTCTTCCTGCTCAGCCTCTTTCTTAGCCAACAAGATGCTGTCCGTCACATCTGAATCTTGTCAGGTGAAAAGCTCTGTCGATGCTTTTCAACATTTTTCTCATGTATTCAAAAAAACTCACGTATTTTGGCAGAAACCCGCTGAAATTTTTTCGTTGGCCAATACTTCAGAAGGGGAATGACATCTTCAAAGAATCCATTCCCTGCCTCTTTGTTGATGACATCAAAGAGTTCAGCAAGATAGTGGACTTCAGGATCATCATAAGGTTTAGTTTCCCCAAAACAGATGGCATCGAGGAGGTGAAACATGAGGATACAGTTGTAAGGGCGGGGGTTAAAAGGTCCGGCTCTGCTGCCATTCTGTCTGCTACCTTGGTCATGACCTCATGCACGACCTTGTCAAGGTGTGACCCTGTCATGTAGTGTCTCAGAGCACTGAGGGTAATTTTCCGTTGAAGCTTCCATGTCTGGGAAAGTCGGCAAAGACGATGCCCTTGTATCCTTCTGTCATCACGTCCATGGAATGAAGGCTCGGCTCCCGCAAAATCGTTTCCTGCATCATAAACAAGAGCATCTGTTCTCCTGCCATCATCTTCTCTGGTCAATCAACACTATGAGTGGCAATCTGACAGTCTAATGTAACATCGAAAGGAAAACACGATTTCACTTTCACACGTAAGGCTTAGAATTCCTCTCTTGCCATCCACGCACCTAGTCTGGCCTTGGCATGAACATGCTGCTGTCAGTGTGTGGGGCAGGCTGACCCTGAGGCCTGTGTTAGACTGTTTGTTATGTCAGTGTATGATACAGCCGGACCCTGTGCTGGGGTCTTTTATATGACTGAGGATAATCTCCCATATAACACTGGAATGCTGGGGTCCTTTTTTATGATGGGGATAATCTCCCATATAACACTGGAATGTTGGGGTCTTTTTTTATGACTGGGGATAATCTCCCATATAACACTGGAATGTTGGGGTCTTTTTTATGACTGAGGATAATCTCCCATATAACACTGGAATGCTGGGGCCCTTTTTTATGACTGGGGATAATCTCCCAATCCTTACCATGGTCCTTTACTTTGTCGTAGTGGTGGGGCTTGTGTGCTTTTACAATCCCGAGAGCTATGCCAGATAGGTGCAACCATACTGGACAGGTCAAGGGGGAGAAGCCAGACAAAATTTGGACCACTCTCCTAGAAGATAATAGGTTTGCGCAGGGTTAACTACCCAGCCTGTAAAAAAAAGTTAGTTACAGAAACGTCCACGATAAACTTGTCTACTTTGCATGCCCTGGGGGAGGAAGACAATCTAGCCAGATGGCGTATGAAGCGTCACAGTGAAAGCCAAAAGGAAGCTGCTTCGCTGAGGACTCTTCTGTCACCCAAGACAACTACCCGGATCAGCACCTGGAACCTTCAGACCATGTACGAGGCTGGGAAAATGCACAGGTTGCAGCAGAGATGCAGCAGTACAACCTTGCTGTGTTTGCTTGTGTGAGATTAGATGGACCCAATCAGGATTATGCGGCTTGGCACTGAGGAGACCTTGATCTACTCAGGGCATGAAGAAGAGAGAGCTCCACACACCCAAGGGGTTGGGCTTATGCTCTCCAGACAGGCTGCGGCAGCACTGATGGAGTGGACCGCTGTGTCACCGCGCATCATCACCGCAAGATTCTACACCAGAGTGCGGAAAACACTCACTGTGCAATGCTACGCACCCACCAGATAAGATAAGATAAGATAATGTTGCTTATAGCCCAGCCGACCGCAAAGGGCCACATCAGGGCTGTCACCACGTTAAAATCAACTCACCAGTCATTTAAAAAAAAAAAAAAAAAAAAAAAAAAAAAACCTTTCACACATCTCTTAAATGACATCGTCTAGAAACGTACCAGAAACTTCGTTTAAAAATCTTCTTCCGTAAAATCTTAAATCAGATGAAAAATGTTAATCTCTCTCAAAAACTCAAGGATCACATCAGGCGGGACATC
>CM031599.1:7841698-7879286 GCA_018398815.1 Conus ventricosus | reverse complement strand
AAAAAAATCTTAAACACAAATGATCGTTTTACCAACTCACCGACAGGAACCTTTGTGAACAGATGCTTGAGGTACATCTATCGCATCAGGTGGCAGGACATGGTCACAAGCGAAAGACTTGTAGAGAAGAGCTGGACAAGAGCCCATTGAAAATCAAATTAAGCGCAGGAAGTGGGGCTGGCTTGGCCATACCCTCAGAAAACCGGCATCCAGCGTTGTCCGCCATGCCTTGCGATGGAACCCTCAGGGAAGACGCAAGAGAGGCCGACCACACACCACCTGGAGAAGACAACGGAGGCGGAGACAACTGGACTGGCTATTCCTGCGGCCAGCTGGAAGTCACCGCCTGGGACAGGCAGAGATGGAGAAGGCTCGTGGATGACCTATGCTCCACTAGGAGCCAACGGGATTAAAGAAGAAGAATAATCTCCCAATGTCTCATATAACTCTGGACTGCTGGGGTATTTTTTATGACTGAGGATAATCTCCCACATAACTCTGGAATGCTGGGGTCTTTTTATTGACTGAGGATAATTTCCCACATAATTCTGAACCGCTGGGGTATTTTTTTATGACTGAGGATAATCTCCCATATAACACTGGACTGCATTACAAACAATTGAATGATGACTTTAGGGATCATCTTGAGTAGCGACCACTGACCTGTCTCAAAACCACAATGTCAGAGAGAAAACTAAATTGTTTGGGGTCTACAAGAAAATTGCTGCTTCTAGTTTGGGCTGAATCAACAAACTAACGGCTTGTGTAGTTGTCCTTAGATCAAAGCTTAAAAAAAAAAATTCTGCTAAAGTTATAACTTCTGCACAGAGGCAATTTTTTAAGGTGGTAAATTTTTGTCATTCTCATCTCTTTCCATTGACTCACTGGTTCTGTCATTAGCATCTCTGCGGGTACCTCCAGTGGTAAAATTTTAGCCTTTTTAGGTACTCATTGTCTTCAGGCCTTTTTAAATATTTAATTGCTGTATCCCAGCTAGTCAGACAATGACTTCTCATGTATGCGGGAAAAAAAGGTATCTGTTTGCAAAGCATTTGTATTAAATTCACAAAATCATTATCAATGACTTCATATCTTCTGTGGAAATCAGTCATAATCTTCATATAGTATTCGCAACAACACAAAGGTCAAGAATTTTCACACAAGACCCTTCAGTCTTCTACTAAACACACTGTTCTTCCACTACTGCCATTAAAAACAAACAAACCAGTCTAACACTCCTGCACAATATTTTCTAATGTGAAACAAACAGGTAGTGGGAGAAAAAGTGTTGACTGCCTTCAGTCCTTTCAGTCCCAAACAACATTCAACAAGTTTGTTCTTGGGACACATTCCACTTTGTACAGCAACAAACAACAAAACCAAATATCTGAAGTGACAGAACGTTCCATGAGAATGTCTTGGGGTGGAGGGGGAGGGGGGTTGAGGTGGCGGGCATGGTGAAGGGGGAGATGGAGGGTAGGGGGCAGCACGGAGGAAAGAGAAGAGCTGGGTGGGGGCGGGTGGGGGGAGAAGTGGGGAGGTCACCTGATCTTGTAGAACAGACACACTAGACCCACCTTTCTGTACCAGAGCCTCAGTGACGGTCTCCAAGTCGTTAAGCGTGACACACAGCACAGGGCCGAAGTAGACAGAGATGACAGGGCCGTACCTCTCCTTGGCCCAGCGGCCCAAGTGAGTACAAAATGTTCCTTTTTGTTCCTCATCAACAGCAGGTTGCCTAGCAGCGGTAATGGCCAAGGTCCCGGGGGGAGATGATGGTGCTTCTTCATAAGACGGTACATTGAGGAACCACACCACCACTCCGACGACCAGAGCTTGGGTCATGGGGGGTTGCCGGGGGCTCTGGCACTGACTGATCTTGCAGTGGAGAGGGCGTGCTGACAAAAGCCTTGTACTGCGTTCACAAGATTATCCATGATGTGGGATAGGACCTGAGGACACCACGCAAAAAAACAAACAAACCATACCATGACTGATCCACTTTAAATCAAACCATTCAAATCATACCACAGTTTTCACTAAGAATGATATTCAAAACATCCCTCAGTGCTCCAGTGTTAACAAAAACCCTTTTAAATTAAAAATTTTCCCTAACTTTCACGGGTCAAAAACCGGTTTCAAACCAGCCCCAACACCTTTGATATCCCTTCACTTTACTGCAGAAAATCTCTACCACCCCCAACCCCTGTTATATACCTACATTCAAGTCAGACATGGCTCCCCAAGCCCCAAAAACCTTTTAAATATACCTCCCTTTCACTGACAACATGGCTCTCCCCACCCCCCAACACCTTTTTTAATATCCCCTCACTTTCACTGTCAAACATGGCCTACCCAGCCCCCAAAAACACCTTTGATAAAACCTAAACTTTCACTGTCCCCACATGGCTCAACCCCAGCCTCCAACACCTGTTGATATACCCCACTTTCACTGTAAACACATGGCTCTAACCACCTCCAAACAGCTTAACCCCGGCTAGTTCATGTCTTCTCCCCAGGTTTTTTGTGTGGGGTCATGAGTTTGTTTTTTTTCTTGCCCAAATCAATACCAATATACTTCACACTTTGGGGGAAAGTTTTTGTGAAATCATTTTACAGTAAAAAACCTTATGATTAAATCACATTTTTTTTCAGCTCTAGGAAATTTTCATTTTTTTAAGCAAGTCTGAAAAATACCCCTCAATAAAAGCCGTTTCATTTTCCCCCAGAAAGAGAAACATTTTCCAAATCGTAGACGGGGTTTTGACTGATTTGAATGCATAAAATTTTGTTTTTTCTTTCCCAAACACTCCCCACAACCCATTTTAGGACCCTTGGAGTTTTTTTTAAAAATGTCAAGCAATTTCCCAAAGAAGGGGAAACAAAAGGTTTTGGACCCCCAAACTGGTGAGACAGCGGGGCGGGGCCCCTTTTGCGGGTTAAGTGCCCAGCCCTAAAAAAAGACGGGTGGGAAAGATAAAATGTGACCAAAAAATCAAGCTTGGCAAGGGGCCCCAAGCTCCCAAAAGGGGGTCAGAGTTTACTGATGGTTTAAAAAACAAAAATTTTAATTTTTCAGTTTTAAAATTAAAATCACAAAACGGCCTTTTTCATTTTTGGGGGGCTTTTCTGACCTCATGATCTTTTCCCTTTTGCCAGTTCACCCCAAGTTAAGGGGCTAGGAATTAGCATATGTAGCGCCCGGGGAAGTGTCTCCCCAAAGCTCCTGACCTTGACACAATCACAACATTGCCCTTGGTTTTCAGAAACACGTTGTGGGGTTTTTTGCCTTCACCCCCACTGTTTGACAAAGCTTAGCTCAATCATCGCGTGAACTCTCAGTCAAGCCAAAATCTTAAAAAACCTTTTTTCATTTTCAAATTCACTCCCCCCTGTTTGCATTAAGACGACCATGAAAGGCTATTTTTTAAATTTGAACGGGGGTTTTCCTGACAGCGCCGACATTTAAAAATAAATTTCTCTTTAAATTGGTTTTTTTCCCTGATAGCCTCATTTTGCCGCAAAATGTGGGACTCAAAAACTGTATTTTTTGGTCTTGAAATTGCCCCCGACTATTTGTCTTCAATTAAAACATCTGGCCTTCACGTCAGTTTAAACAGTACAACCATGCTATGTTAAGAACCTGCTTGTATTAAATACACCTTACAATTACAACTGCTCTTTTCCTTGTTTTCCAGGTCAATTTTTATAGATGCGTTAACTTTAGTTTGATTTCTCATTCCAAAAAGCATAAGCTTTGTACAACTGTCCTAAATGTTACATATTTTCACCTTTGCCGGGAGGTTATGTTTAACCCCAGATTGCTGGTTTGTTTGTCTGTCTGTCAGCAAGATCATGCAAAAAGCTTCGGGACCAATTTAAATTTGAACTTCAGGGAAGATGGATCACCACAAGAATGAATCTCTTCAATCGTGTGTGGATAACATCAAACTGCTGATTCAGGACTGTTTGATCTTATTGAAAGGTCTGCGTTCTCTCGGGTGCCCTTCTAGTTTTTCCCTGCTGTAATCAACAGCAAAGCTTGCCCGAGGTGAACACTTATTGCAAATGTGTGGTTAGGCCATGTCAATGGAAAGGTTGTGCACAGATAACACTGTTTTTGTACTTTAATCGGGCCTGGCCCTTTTCTCCCCGCTTCTCTACCCCCCCCCCCCTCCCTCCCTCTCCCAAACCTACTCAGTGATGAGACTGAGGTCACATCCCATGCACAAGGTGTGTCCCTTTCGGGGTGTTTTCTTCTTCTTCTTCTTTTTTTTTTTTTTTTAAATGTTGTCTGCTGAGTTTGGGAAGATTGCAATAAAGCAGTGTTGGTACAAAAAAATTGTCTGCTTATCAATGCACCAACCCTTGTACCACTTATCTTTCTCCCACTTGATTTACAACCCTTTTGCTCCTGTCCTTGATGCAAACTTTTTCTTGCTAAAACACCTGCTATGTACTATCATCACACACCCCCACCTCTGTGTCTGGCCACACAAGATATCACAAAAATCACCTTCACCCCTTTCTGTGCTCCCTTTCCACTCCCTTCCTCCCCCCCCCCCCCCCCCCCCCCCCCCCCCCCCCCCCCCCCCCCTTCTTCCTGCCTCAACTGTCCTCATTTCTTTTCTTGGTCTGTTACATGCTTTCGCTGTATTTGGAACACCTGAGATAGTTCAAGATAACATTTTGTCTTGTAACTTCAATTTTGGTGGATTGTGACAAATACAATGTTTTCAGAATCTGTTTTTCTGTTGGAGAGTTATATTACAGTCGTCAGGTCCCGTCCTATTTGGCAAGGGTTTGCACGCTGTTTAGATTACTCTCATTCCCTTTTTTATCAATATACAGCACTGACAGTAACACCACACCTCATGCAAGCACACACAATTTGACAACATCAGTGTCATTTCATCTCATACACCAATGCTGAATTACTTGATTCACACCTGTGACAGAAACAATTAATATCTCTGAACTTTAAAAATGCCCATGCAGACATGACTAACAGAAAAGTACTGTGAAGATATTTGCAATGATAGAGGGTCACAACATTGTGTGATTTAAGCAATGTTCTGCACACAGATTTATACAAAATCAGATGTAGTCTGTCTCGAAAGGAACAGTTAGCATGTTGGGAAAAAGATCTATAAACCACATGAAGATGATCTAAACACACATTTCAATGGGTTTGAAACTGGACATGGAAAGGATTTGGGGTTTGTGGTGTGTGTGTGTGTGTGTGGTGTTGTGTGTGTGTGGTGTGTGTGTAAACTTATCTTTTGAAAAACATTCAATGCCAAAGAAGTAGTGCAACGCATTAAAAATGTTCATTAATACTGAATGAAATATTTCCCTCAATCTAACTGAAGTTTCCCTGTCACACACCCTTTCCAAACAAGCACTTTTTTCCATCAAATACAAAAGAGACTTTGGTGAACTTCATATCAAAATATCAAAACAAGACCAACCAGGTATTAAAATAACACAGAGAGAACGTGAATAAACAAAACTGGACAGAAACCAACAGACAAAATGATACAGAATCCTAAACTTAAATTTTTCCATCATATGATTAATACCTGTTCACAAACAAATCCACACAATGATTGATGATAGCCATGCTTTGGGCGCATTATATAAAACAAGTTTAGCACGAAAGTGGAGAATTAACATGTTTCTTTTCCCAAATAAGCCTATAGACAGAGCGCAAATCAAGTTTGCACAGAGTCTTGACCAATTTGAACACGCGCGCCCCACGCACACACACACACACACACACACAAATTTCCCCCGACATTTGCAGAATCAAAATAGACAAGGCAGCTGCTAAGGGAAATTTTCTCAATCATGTCATACAAATCAATGTAACTAAGCAAGTAAAAGGCTACATTAAGGCTGCAACTAGTGTAAGGCTTGGATGTTGTAAAATCCTGATATTGTCCTGAATGTAAGAATTCATATAAATACCATAATCTGCAGTTGGTGTGAAAAGAAATCTAATACATGAGTGATCGTTAAGTCAAGCTAATCAAAAAAAAGATTTACAAACAAGAGAAGACCAATGTCATGTAGCCGTCTCCCCATTGACCTAAAAGCAGGGGCCGGAATAGCTCAGTTATAGAGTGCCGACTCGTAATTCAAGGGTTGCGGGTTTGAACTCCGACGGCCTTTCGGGATGGGAAGATTTTTCCCTCCAGAGTTAACATTGGTTCTGACTCCATTTCCCATACAGTCCTTCGAATGAACATAAACTGAGGGTTCCGTGTGTGGGAAAGCACCATAACATCTTGCAAAACATGTAAAATCCCATCACCAACTTTCGGGAAAAGAAGGCCAGTTGGCCGTTGGTAGGATACAAATACACATTAGCATGAAACCTTCCTGAAGATGGAGTATGGGTGGGTTAATGGCAGGACAAAAAAAAGGTCATGCAACACAAAACTTCATTCCCTTTGTTGGGCAGATGGGATTATTACTTTCCTGTCATACAGGGAATGTCCACAGGAGTATCACCTGCGTACGCAAAAAGAAGACCTAAAAACAGATTAAAGAACCCGCTCTGGTAGGTTTATAGCGATGTTTGAGTGTCGTTTTGACACTTAGCCAGTTTCAGTCTAGTTTTGACATTTCAGTTGGTTCTGAGTAAAGGAGTACCACTTTAGTGACTGAAAATATTTTGAACCACAATCATGACAATGCTAGTTGATTCAAATCAGCGCAATGATTTGATGGAATGACTTCTTTCCCAGTCCTCTGGGAAATTTCAGCTGCAATTCTTAGTACTACACTAAATATAGTAGTAGTAGTAGTATAGTAGTAGTTGTAGAATGTTTTGTGGGTGGAGACTTGCAGACATGAGGGTGGAGGCAAAGACTTGACGAGTTGATTAAAGCCGTTGCTTGTTTTTTCCCCCCATTTCTCGTAACCCTCTCCTATCTATTTCTTTATTTAAATCCCCCTTTAGGGGGCTGCTAGGGAAATACCAAACCCCCCCTTTTTGATTTGGGGGAAACAATTTTTCACTAGGGTTTATAAAAATTTTGTATTAATATTAAAAATTTGTTTTTTTTACAAAAATTTGTCAAAAGTTCACATCTTCTGCTCCCCTTTTTTAAAATTTCCAAAAAAACCCTAGCTTTTTATGTGCAACTTAAAAATTTTAAAAATTTAAAATAAATTTTCCCCCTTTTTTTAACACATTTGTTTTTACAAAACAATAAAAAAAAAAACCCTTGTTTTAAAAAAACCCCCCATCCCCCTTCATAAAAATTTTGAACGCTTTAAAATTAAAGTCCCCCAAGGGCAAATAGTACATTAGAAAATAAAAAAAAAAAAAAAATTCATGCAAAAAAAACTCAAAACAACTTTTTTAAAAGGCAGCTTCATTCTGTTTTTGGGTTCCCCCAAACAAAAGGGTTTTGATTTCAAAACTGGTGTTTCCCCACAGAATGAAGGGTTTTCCCCCCCCAAAAATTTAAATTTAAAAGGGAAATGGCTCTCAACTAATGAGCCTTAACTATGTGCAACTGCACTGAACAAAAGCATGCCCCAAACTAAAACGAGCTAAGCATGAAATTTAAAAAAAGGCCCATAAATTTGGGCATTGCTTCAACAAACACGAGTTAGCATTGTAGAAAAAAGCTCTAGCTACACAGAGTTTTAAAAAAAAAAATTTGCATTTTTATCCTTTTTATGTAAACACGCTGTTTTGGGGTTGTAGTTTGTTGACCCCGTAAAGGGAAGTTTTGGTTGGGAATCCTTCTACAAATTCAGTTTTTCTGGCTTTTGACACCCCTGCCATTTTTTGGGTGTGAAAAGAAAGGTGTTTGAGACGGTGGGGCTTTCCCCTCTTGAGGGGAGTTTTCTTTGCTGGATTTGCCCGTTTTCGATGATGTTGGGACCGTTCATATTTTGGGAGGTTGTGGTGATGGGGGGGTTCCTCGCGCACTTCTGGGGTTGGGGGAGGTGAAACCACGGGAAATGGGTTTAAATTTATTGCGACGTAGGGTTCCCTTAAAGGGGTGTTGATCCATTTTGTTGGGGTTTTAGGGTTTGGGGGGGTTAAAACATTTTCCAAATCGCCAGATTTTAAAAGGTACACCTTCGGGGAGGTGTAGTGGAGCCCCTTTTTTGGTGTTGGACGTTTTTTCTTTTAGTTCCTTTTTTGTTTCTCCTTTTGAAATTGTTTCCTGGCTTTCACTTTTGGGAAAATTTTGGTTTTTGGGGGGGTGGGGGGTGGGGGGAAGGGAGTGTGGGAGGGTTTGCCCTGCAGCTTTTTCCCCATAGGAGTTAAAGGGGGTGAATACCCTTTTTGGAGGGGAAAGTTTGCCTTTTTGGAAAAGGGTGAAAGGTGGGGATTTTTGGGTTTTTCTTCACATTTTTTTTGAGGGTTGTACACTCTTTTGGCTGCCCGTTGCCTGGCTGTATCTTGGAGGGGCTTGTTGTGTGAATAAAACCCCATACTTTTCGGGAAAACCCTGGGAATTTATTGCGCCCAAAACGAGGTCCTTTGTCAGATACTATGTGCCCGTACCCCAAATGAACGGGGGAGAATGCTTTTAGCTTTCTGATGGTGTAGGAGCGGTAAGCTTCTCCAATGTCGGAATTCTGCCCAACGTGAAAAAATAGTCCCCCATTTAACGGGAAAAGGTTTTTTTCCTTTCAGTTCAAACAAATCCTTCCCCAGTTTGGACCAGGGACGGTCGGGAAAAAGAGGGGAAAAAAGGGGTTTCTTTTCTTTCGGGGGTTTGAATGGCACATGTGCGGGCATTTTTTCCCCAATTTTTCCTTCTATCTAAGGGAAAAGAGAAGGCCCCCAAAATGATGAGGTAGCAGTGTTTGTGTCTTGGGGGATCCCTAGGGCCCCCCGGTTTGGAGTTTTTTCCAGTTTTCTATCCAGTTTTCCCCTGGGCTCACAATGCAGAGTCTAGAAAAGCAAACCCTCTACAAGTGTGAAGTGTTGCTTATTTCCCCGTGGGGTTTCAGTAGTTGGTTTTTTTGGCTTTAAAGCTCCCAAATTCCCCCTCTCAATTTTTTGCAAATTTTGGCATTTTTTTCATCAGTTTTGGGTGCTGCGGAATTTCTTGCTTTTTTTTTGAAGATACGGGTGTATTCTGTACACTGGTCGTGAAGGGGGGACACTGAGAAATAAAGCAAAAAGTAATCTTCTTTTGGGGGGTTCCCGTTTAATGGGGAAAGGGGAAAGTGCATCGGGCTTTGGTTTTGGGTTGTTTTTCCCGAAAATGCAACGACTTTCCCAAATCGTACCCCCAAAAGTATGGGGAAACGGGGAAATGGGGAGGGGCCCTCGGGGTAAAGGTTTTTTGGGATTTGGGGGGGGGCCCCTGGTTTGGATTGTTCTAGTGTACATGAAGTTGGGATGTATTTCCGTATTTTCACAGGCCCATGTTGCTCCCAGTGTTTCCCTTTTCGAGGGTTTGAAAACTTGCTCGTTTCTGAGGGGGAAATTGGGAAAATTTTAGCAAATGGGTCTGCGGGTGCGTCTTTTTGCTTCGGGAAAACATGCCGGGGGCCAATCCCCTAAGTTTGATGCGTACACTCCACTCTTCATTTGAAAGTATCCCCCGCTGCCCCATGTAGAATGTTTTTTGGGGTTGGGGGGGTAGATTTTGCAGAAAATAAAGGTTTTGGAGGCAAAGACTTGCGAGTTAAAATTTTTTTGTTTATTCTCCACCCTTCTCGTAACCCTTCCTTTCTATATTTTTAGTTTTCTCCCTTTAGTTTTCTGTACGGTAATAACAGAAGTAGGACTGGCTTTCGTTCCCTAGGCCTCGCAGCCAAATTTACGCCCCTCTTTAAAAAGTTTTTTAAAAGCATAGGTGTTTATTGCGCATTAAATTTACATTTAAAGGCCCTAATTAGGATTCAATAATCAAAGTCAATAAAAAAATTCTATGAATTTTGGAATTTATAAAAAATTTTAAATTTGTTAGAATTTGTGCAATTTTAAGTTGTAGGGATTTTTTATTCCCAAAGGGGCCCCCCGGAGCGAAAAAACAATTTTCTTTTGTTAGTAAAAAATTGTTTTGTAAAATTTTTTCCTTTCCCGAATTTTTTGGTGACTTTAAATTTTGTAAAATTTGGGAAAAAGGGGTGGTCAACACAAAATGATCAATTCCTTTTAAAATATTTCTAATTTGAAAAAGGTCCCCTTTGCCTTCTGCCTTTAGGGAGTGAAAATTTTTAAATTTTCCAACATTTTTTTGAAAAGATTTATCCTTTGCATTTTGTAAAGCTTTGTGGGCACGTCTTTGTACCGTTTCTTTTTGTGCTCCCTGTCTTTTCAAGGAGGACACCTTTATTGCATTTGCAAAACCAAAAGAAACCATACCCACTTTTCAATACAGATTTGAAAGAACTTTTTAAAATTTTTTCGGTTTTTTTAAGTTTTTTTTCTCGGGTTTTTTATAATTGAAAACAAAAAAAAAAATAAATCAAACCAACAAAAACAAACAAACAAAAAAATTTCTGACCCCCTAAAAAAAGTTAGATCTACGGGAGTTTTTTTTTTGGGGGGGGGGGGGGGGGGGGGGGGGAATGTGTATCCTTACCAAAGGGGCCCCGGGGTCGTTTGCAACACAGCAATTTGCATGACATATATTACCCCTCTTTGTGGGGTTTTGAATAAAAGAAATTTTTGAAGTTTTTGCCCCAATTAAAGTGCAAAAAGCTCAAAAGTACCCCCCCCCCCTTTTTTTTTTTTTAAAATTTATTTAAATTTATTTAAATACAAACTTTTTGCGTTCGTCCCTTGGGGTTTTGGGCAGCTGGAACGGGGACATTTTTCGGGGGCTGTTCTCGTTCGGCCCCATCCCAACGTTGTTCGTAAAAAGTTGCGGTAGTTGAAATGGGAAATTGAGTACCTAAACCCCAAGTGCTTAAAGGTCAGAAAGGTCTCCCTTTAAAAAGGGGGGGGGGGGGGTGTTAGAGAAAAAGGGAAAAGGGTGGGGGTTAAAGTTTTTTCCCAAGGGGTATGATTTCTCAGTGTAATTTTTGGTAAAAAAACGGGTTTTTTTGGCCCCGGAGGCCCAATTTAAAAGAAAAAAAAGCCTCCCCAAAAAACATTCAAACTATGTTTCGCCGAAAAATTTTTAGTAACAACTCCCAAACCCAGTACTTTAAGGGCGTAATTTTTTTTCTTTGGGGGCCAAATAAACCGAAATTTCTAAATTAAAATTCTTTGGTTCGTTTTTTTTCCGGAATTAGTTATTCTAGGAAAAGCCTGCTTTAATTAAGAATAACTTTTTCAAAGGCAGAGCTAAAGTAATTGATATTCAAAGGAAAAAATAGTATTGAATAAAAGTAGTTCCAAGGGGGCGGGGAATGTTATTCCATACCCGCATCAAATATTGGACGCCAAATTACATTTTTTTATTCCCCGTTTTGTCGGCTGTGGAAAATCACGCCGGGTGCCATCAAGATTGCCCCTAATGCAAACTCCTTTAGAGGGGCAGGTTTTATTCGACAGTTTTGAGTCGCCTATTGAAAGGTTTTTTATTTTTAAATTCCCCCCGTTGGGTTTTTCTTTGCCTGGGGCCCCGAGTTTAGGGCCCTTTTTTAACTTTTGGAAAAAGAGTGCACCCTTGGTTTCCAAATTTTTCCCCCGGGGCCAACAGTCTTGGCGCACTGTTTTGTTATTTTATTTTTTTCTTTTTTAAAAAGCCGTTTGGGGACCCACTCTTTTTGAGTGAAAACCCGTTTTTTATTGAAGAAAAAAAGAAGGGAAAAAATAACAAAGGTTTTTCCCCTTTTTCTTTCATTTTTGTATTTTTGCCCCCCTCTCTGTTCTCTCCCCTTAATCAAACAAACAGTTTTTACTGATTTCCAATATTTTTTTTCCCCCCCCCCCCCCCCCCGCCATTGCAAATATGTTCTTTAACCGGTTTTAAATTTTTTCTTAGCCCAAGGGAAAAAAGTGGGGGTTTGGAATGGAAATTAAAAACCCGGGTGGATTTGGGAGAAGTAGCTAGAGGGGAAAAACGGGGTGGTAAGGTTTTTGGGGTGGAGTCGTGGCTTGGGGTTTGGGGTGTTGGTTTGGGGTATAAGAAAATTTATTTTCCTTTTTCTTTTGGGGGGGGAGGGAGATGAGTTATGGAGAAAGATTGAAGGGATTTTCCTGTAAAAAGTGTGGTTTCCTTAATTCCCCCCTAACAATTCCATTTTTCTGTCACCAGTTTGAATTTTTCCTTTTTTTTTTTAAAGAAAAAATCATTTCTGTTCCCTTTTTGCCCAAATCTATTTTCTGTGCATACAAAAAAAAAGTTCCCCTTAATGGGCAAAATTTCCCAATTTTATTCATGAAAAATTTTTAAAAGTGTTTTTTTTTTTCTTTAGAAAAAAACAAGCCAATTTCCCTTTTTTTACCTTTTTTTTTTTGTTGTTGTTTTTTGAGGGTTAAGCAGACTGGGGTTTTTTATTTCTTTCTTCTTTATTGGGAAAAACAGTGGGCATGGATTTGGACCCCCTTGTTCCTGTTAAAAATTTCCTTTCCCCTCTCCACCTGACAAATCTCAAAATTTCCCCCCCATCCCCCTCAAATTTTCCCCTACCCACGCCCAAAACACCCCCCCCCCACCAAACCCCCCACACCATATACACTGTGCACACCACACAACGACGCACACAACACCCGTTTTGGGGTGGGCTAGACCAAGTTGTTCAAACCTTTCCCTTAAAAATTTTCCCCCACCCCTTCCCCCTTTCCCCCCACCCCCACCAACCACCAGGATTAAAACCCCTGCACACAAACGCCCCATTGGGGAAATAATAAACGAACAAAAATCCCACACAGACCTTTCACACAGAGTTTTGGCGGGGCCAGACCAAAATCAGTTCTAAGCCTTTCCCTACAATTCTGTGTGTGTGTGCTGTGTGTGTGTTGGTGTGTGCGGGTTGGTGTGTGTGTGGGGCGTGTGTGGGGTGTGGTTGTGTTTTCTTTAATGCCCATTTCTCCGCCCTCCTTACACATTTTTGTCTCCCTGAAAGACTGTGATTTTTTAAGCAGCATTTTTTTTGTGGATTTTTGGAAATGTCCGGGAAAAGTTCACTTTTCTGTTTCAGGCGGTTTATTCAAACAAGGTTTTTTCACTTTGTTTTTTTTTGTCCTTTTTTATTTTGTTTCTTTTATTTTGTTTTGTTTCATTTTCCCGTTTATCTTAACTAAATTAAACAATTTAAAAGGAATCATAGTCCATTCTGCAATGGGCCCTAAGTTTAAAAGTTCTTTAAAAAAGTGTAAATTGGGTTTTTTTTAGGTTGGATTTTTTTTTCAATTTTTTTTTTTTTAAAACGTTCCAATAAAATAAGAAAATTTACCCGTTTACAGGACCCAAATTTTTTTTCTGTACAAGGGTAGGAGAAAATTTTTTTCATGGTTTATCAATTCTTGTATAACTGTGCACAAATCCCGGGCTTTTGGGGTGGGAAGTCTGGGTTAAAAAAAATTTATTCATCCAAAAACGGGTTTTTTTTTTTTTCCTTGGTAGGGGAAAAAAAACTCAGGGGCAGAATAGAAACCACACACTTAAACAACGTTTGGGAGCTAGGGCCCTTTTTTGCGAACTTTTAAAAATTTCCTGAAAATTTTCCCGTCTTTGGGGTCAACCTCTAATAAATCCCCAAAAGGGCTGTGCCCAAAAATTTTTGAAAATGGTTTGGCCCACAAAGGGAAATGGGCAGTGACTGTGTTGGCAATTTGGCCCTTTGGGTAAAGGGGGGGAAAATCTCTTGACTTTTATTGACTTTGACTTTAGGGGTAGAAAACCTCGCGGATTTTTAGATTTCCTAGTCTTTTTGTTTTCTTTAGATTTTTTTTTTTAGTATTTTCATCTCTACTTTTTGTAGCCCCGCCAAAAATTTCCCCCAAATTTTCCCTGGGAATTTAAAGTGGGTTTTAAACAAAAAACGATGCATTATTTTTTGCATTTTTTTGGGTTTCCCCTCAAAGGACTCTAAAATTAATTGTAGGGCCCCGGGTTTTTTGGGGTTTGTTTTAATGCATTCCAGCAGCCCCCCATTTTTTAAAGTTTAATTTTACTTTCCCTTTTGTCAAAGCTTTGTTTTGCAGATTGAAACCCTGAATTCATGTTTTTGCGCAGTGACTTAATGAAAAACTGTAAAACTTGTGTCACCAAGTTTTACCCCATTTGCCAGCGCCTTTTTAGTTAATGGTTTGGGAAAAGAGAGACTTTTGGGTTTTAAAAATATAATCCACTTATATGTGGGTTTTTTCCCTTTTGGGCCAACTTTCCGGCCCCAAATTGAGCTTGCTAAAGGCTTTAGTGGGGAAAAATTTGGGGCCAAATAGTCAAGTTCGGGAAACATTTTATTTCTCCCCCCCCCCGATTCCCCCCGGCTCGGTTTTTTCCCCCCGGGTTCGCCCTTTAACCCCAACCCCAAACCCCATTTCCCTTTAAACCCCAAACCCCTTTCCCTAACCCAAAACCCCAAACCCCAAACCCCAAAAACCCTAACCCAAACCCAACCCCCATCCCAACCCCAACCCCCAAACCCCCAAACCCCCCCTAAAACCTTTGCCCCATCCCCAACCCAAACCCTAAACCCCAAACCCCAACCCATCCCCAAACCCCAACCCTATCCCCCCAAACCCCAACCTTCCCCAAACCCCATCCTAACCCTATCCCCAACCCCAACCGGGGGAAATAAAGAGGGGGGGAGTAACGGGTTAAAGGGGGAAATAATGAGCTGATGGTAATTTCTTCCCCCTTAATTTGGGTGGGTTCTTAAAATATTGCTCCAAAAATTGGGTCAGTCCGGGGAAAATATCTGTATTTCTCAGGTCTGGCTGCGAAAAAATTTTAGAAAATTTGTGCAGGGAAAAAGCCCTGTCATGGGGGTTCGCACCTAAAGGAAATTTTTGTAGCATCGTCTTCATTTTTATTGATCAGCAGTTAAAAAAAGTCTCGATTCTGTGCCCTCTATGACCTGCTCTCATGTGTTTTTTCTAGGTTCCTTTGTCATCATGCAGACCTTTACACAGAGGTATGGAACTGCAGTTCACATTTTTCAGACCCCTCTGATGTTATTTAAATCTCTTTGCAGATTACTGCTTTCCCCACAAATAGTGAACCTGTCTGTCACAGCAAATATCATTTCTCTACATAGCTGGACAGGTTCTTGGACCAGAGTGAAAGAAGAAGAGTAGGTTAGTGAGTTTAAAGAGCAGTGGAACAATGACGAGGTGAAGATGGTGGTGCGATATATCAGTGTGTCCAGAGACATGGCAGAGATCAGTCAGTTTGTCATTTCTTTATGCACAATACAGTCAGAGAATGACGAGAAAACGAGGTTACTTAAGACTCAAGAAAGGATTGTAAATCACATGACAAGAAAAATGTGTTGGTAACTTTGGAAAATGAAATTTTTCATCCTGCATTGATAATTATTGTACTCTCCCATTCTCAGTCAGACAATACAAAAACATAAAAGTGGGGATAGAACTTGTGCAGCCATAGCAACCAGAAAATACATTTGGCAAGGAAAAATGATACTTAACTCATGTTATATATATACTGAGCCACAACAGAAACGCAAACGATGGGTCCATTCAATGTACTCTCATGTTGTTGACATTTAATTGCAACCATTGAAATGAATTGAATGCAAGCATTGAGTTTCTGGCTTTAGTGTTCTTATTGTTGGCTGAAGCAAAAAGTGGTCACGTGTCACGAGTGTCACGGAGAGGGTCAGTAACGAGTGTGTCCCCCACGAGCGTTGACAACAGCCCGACATCTGGCGGGCATGGAGTGGATCAGACGGTTGATGGTGGCCATGTTGACGTTGTTCCAGATCAGCCTCAGTGCCTGCTCTAGCTGACGGGCTGTGGTTGGCCTCGGCTGAACAGCATTCAGCTCCCGTTTGAAATGGTCCCAGAAGTGTTCGATAGGGTTCAAATCAGGGCTCAGCGAGGGCCACTGCAGAGCTCTGATGCCCTGTTGCTGCAGGAAGTCTGTGGTGACTCTGGCAGTGTGTGGCGTGCATTGTCCTGCTGGAGAGTGAGGTGGCCATGCTGCTGGAAGTTGGGCACAACAACGGGCCTCAACACCTGGTCAATGTATCGCTGCACAGTAACGCCATTTCCGCGACCAGGGCCAATGTCTAGGAAAACAATAGGCCCAACAAGCTGGTTGAGGCTGATTCCTCCCCATACCATGATGCTCGCACCTCCCCAAGCGTTGATCTCGTGGACGTTGTTGTTGGCATACCTCTGGTTGTGCCTCCTCCACATCCGGATTCGGCCATCAGCATGATGAACACAGTACCGGCTCTCATCCGTGAAGAGGATGCCCCTCCATTGCCGCCAGTTCCAGTTCCGGTGCTGCTGGGCCCATTGCAGTCATTGTTGCCTATGTCTTGGAGTAAGAACAGGTCGTCTTATGGGACGGCGGCAGTGCAGGTGATGTTCTGTTAATCGACGCCACACAGTTTCACCAGAAATTGGTGCACCATGCCTGCCAATGGTGTTTCTGGCCATTTCCGTTGCATAAGTGAATGGCTCACGCAGGTGACGGCGGTGAATCGCCTGATCTTGTTGCGCAGTCGTTACATGGGGTCTGCCGCTTCGTGGGTTGTCCCGAGTGTCGCCATTTGCCTGGAACCTGGCCCACAAACGACAAATTGTAGAAACAGCCACGCCTAATGCAGGTGCGACTTGTGCAGCACGGTTTTCCGGCTTGGAGTCGCCCTATGGCTCTTTCTCTGTCGACGGCACTCAGTCTTGGCATTCTGGTCATGTGGAAGTGATTGCTTTGCCAGGACGTAACAGCCTGGGTTTTTATTTCTAGTGATGTGTAAATACTGTTCAGAGAAAAAAGATTGACATGACTGTTTGCATTCGCCTTGCACATGCAAAAACGCGCTTCCACGTTCATGGTGCTGGTGTGAGCTCATTTCTAGTGACACTGACCTGATTTGCAGGTGCTGCACACTAGGTCTAATGCTGACTCATGACCGCACGGAATATATGGCCACAGTGCACCTACAGTGCCATTAATTATATTCACCCCTACCTACCCTCCATTTGCGTTTCTTTTGTGGCTCAGTTTATGTATATATGAAGAAAAAATATTTGCATGGGAAAAGATTATCATTAGGTTTTGAACTTAATTATCTTCTATTCACAAGTTCTGAAAGTGTTGTCTAAACAGTAGTCATTCTCAAGGCATACTATCTCAACAACAGGTACAAGCACAAAATCCTCTGTCGGTAAGATCAAGAAATTGAATTAATCTTCAAAGACAGACAATAAATGTGGACGGCTACTATTTAAACTTTTCTAGTTCAGGATAACTTCACCATCATGAATAGCACCCAAATTCACCTTTCACATGAATTCAAAGTGTATGTTTTATCCAAATGGATTTATTCTCAAATGTAAGAAGAAAAAAAAAAGAAAAAAAAAAAAGAAGAAAAATCAAACACAAACACAACAACAGACACTTGAAGCTTTAAAATTTGGTAAACATGACCACAGCACCTCATGCTCACATCAAGGAATATATCTGTATATACTGATTCAAAGCGTACGCTAAAACCTCAAGAATGATACTTCTCCAAAGGACAATGGGAAACAAAAAAGTCTAAAATTTCATAAACAAAACTGTCTTTATCATAAGCATCATGTCCAGACCTCCTCCTGTACATACATAATCTCATGATCTTAAGCAACAAGAATATATGCAAATATAAAATGTATGCAATGCCTTATGATGGACAAGAAAAATACTCTCAGAAATACATGTACTTCTTTTCCTGAGGAACGAACCAAATACTTTGTAGAAACAATAGCAATAAGGCATGATTTCAATTCTGTGTATTTCTAATTCAATAAGCAAAGTAAGGCATGTGTATAAGTACATACATACGTTTTCAGAGGGTAAATTTCTCTCTAAAAAAAAATCTCCATGAACAATGTAATAAAAATGCAGCTTAGCATTTTGAATAATATTTTTTCATACAAATATAATCATGCGACTGATTCTGAACCAAGAACAGTTGTAAGGTGGGACACTGCCCGTTCAATATGTTCAGGGCAGCTCTGGGTTGGTGTGCATCAGGGATATCTACTTCCAGTGCTCAGAACTTTAACTTTCAACCAGTGAAATAGACAGTTGCTTGTGCTTCATGTTCACATGCCTGGGACTGTTGAGCACCACTCTTGACTGCTCGGCTCATAGGGTAACAAGGAAACACATAGGGCAACAAGGAAACACCTTTCCTTCCATAAAATACCAATTAACATGGATGGACAGACACAATGATGTGAAATACTTGTAGAGAAAAAACGTCATTTGCTAAACAAAAAAAAACTCAATTGTTCTAAAGTCAACATTATTAGCCAACTGGAATAGGCACTTGATGAATTGGAACACAGCTTCATATAGTTGCAGGATGACTCTTGCATTTGCTACCGCTATTATAACAAGTTCAATGTAGATTTAATACCAAAAAAACACACCACAATTCAACCCAGAAAATAATGTGATTTTAGGTACTTATTTATATTTTGCCTCATTTTCAGTGATGCAGCAGTTTGTTTTATGTTCTTGTCATAAATTTACTTACCACTGTTGACAATCACACAAAAAAAATTAATAATTTGGAAGGATACAATACTTTTACCAGTGTGCTTGTTTTAAAAACACATTTTTTCCCGTTAATTTGCAAATATTTGATTCATCTTTGCAAGATGATCAATATACTGCATACTGCAAAACTTCATGACCTGAAGTAAATTCCCCCAATACCTCTCACAATGCCCCAGTCTGCAAGTTCACAAAAGGCCAGAGAAATGCGCTTGTCACAGTTGGCTAACCCCCTATTATTGTCCCTGATCTGAACACAAAGTATTTTTACAAGGTTACACACTGGTTACAAAATTGAATCTGCATGAATATGTTTTCACAAAAATAAGCATTAGTGCACACAGTTAACAGATAAAGGTATGATTTCCGTTTTCTGCATGTAAAACACAACCCAAATAAAGAGAGAAAAAATCAGTGGACATGGGTCTGAAAATCTCAGGGCTGGAACAAACAATCAGCTGTTTCTAGTCTTTCATGCAAGAGAATGTCACTCATACACATTTATGTGAGTGCGTGTATGTATGTTGTGTGTGTGTGTGTGTGTGTGTGTGTGTGTGTGTGTGTGTGTGTGTGTGTGTGTGTGCGTGAGTGAGTGAGTGCATGTGCGCACATATGGCTGTGTGTGTGTGTGTGTGTGTGTGTGCATAAGCGAGTGCATGTGCGCACATAAGGCTGGCTGCAAAAGAAATCCAACAAAATATGAGCAATGTTCACTGCCTCCAAGACCCATACTCCTCAAAGAGTCTTTGAGAGTTTATTCCTCAACCGATGATGCCAGCTGTCCATGACCCATACTTGATTCACTGCCATATCAAATTACCGCTCTTTACAAGTGTGCGTCCTCTACAGTGCAAATGCACCGAAACTGGCTGACAGAGGGGATTGGGTTGTTGACAAATATCCAAAATGGTTGACAAATATCCAAAATGGTTGACAAATATCCAAAATGGTTGACAAATATCTAAAATTTCGTTGGAAAAATAGTTCAAGTGATATAATGACTTCATTGTGTCTCTGGGTCATGGACAACCCATGAAGGGCGTTAAAAGATAATACTGAAAAGTGGTATGCTGTTTGATGCAGGCCTTTTACGCTGGCTTAAGTGATACCTACCAGTCAGCAGCAGGGAGAGGAAAAACAGGACAGCGTACACAAAAGGCTCATCTCTGCCAGCTAATGCACAGAATCTGAGCCTTCATTTTGGACTGGAGCAAGGGAAAAACAAGCCAGTAAAAACTGGCATATGCCAGTCTAACAGAACCTCAGACATGTATATGTGTGTTTCAGTATACGTGTAGTGTGCATGCCTTTATGTGTACACGTGTGACAGAGAGCGTTGATATGAAAAACACATTGATCGACTACTGTCACTTGCCCCTATTTCTCTGTTTGAAATGGAATGTGTGCACACAGATGGCATCACAGTGGCCATGCACTGCCTGCTTTCAACGTGGAGTGACTACAACCTTGAATGGCTTGGGCAAGTAAGCAGCCATGCTGTCCACTTCACTGGCAGGGTCGTAGGTCACACCCTCAGGCAAGGTGAAGGTGAATCGCTTGAGAAAACAGGCCAGCAGCAGAAGCAGCTCAGGTTTAGCCACGCTCTCGCCAAGGCACCCCCTCCGTCCTGCTGAGAACGGCATCCAGGCCTTGGGGGCTGTCTTCAGCTTCCCTGTGGACATGGACATGCACATACATACATGCATGAATGTGCACACACATGCACACTTGTAGACAACACATCCACGAAAACACACAAATGTATGAATGCACGCACACATACATGCACACGCATACATACACTCAAGGACACTCACACATACACTAAAGCACACACACACACAAGCACACACTCGCTCACTGAACAAATTCAAGTGGGGACCATTCTGTCTGAAGGTACCTGGGATGAATGACAGTGTCAGTGGAGTGAGCTGCTTGTGCGACAACCACATAGCAATTTTCATATCGAGCTTACCCTCAGAAAATGTAGAACTGAAATATCCTTGCCAAGGTTTGGCAATGGGAACTGCAGATACAGACACTCCTTAACTCTTGTCACGAACAGACGCTATAGTGTTTTCCGATGACGTAACGCTTCAGTACGAATGAACGCTATCAAGGTTTCGGCCTTCACGATTTTGCATGCGGTGGCAGCGTGATCAGTGCATGGCAACAAGATATAAATAGTATCGTCAGCATTCCTTCGTTCGCCTGCACAGCGGTTTCGCAGCACACCATCACCCACTTTGCCTCAGTGGCTGATTGACCAGACCAACCCACATGACTTGCTAATCTGCATAGAAACATGGCATCTCAAACAAGTTTTTCTGCAAATGGGTCGGAGCAAAGTCAAGCCCGTCGGCAACGTTTTAGCATTACTGAAGTTATTGAAATGCTACAAATGGAAGGTTCAGACACTGAAGAAGAGGATGACGAAGCTGATGAAAGTGATTCCAGTGAAGAATTTTGAGGAGAAGAGGAAATTGACACTAACTCGTCTGTGGAGCTCAGTGATGATGAAGGTGAGGGTGGGCCACTTCGCCATGCGAGCAGAGCGTTTGTGTGCCGCGAAAGACTGGGGATTTGAGTGAGCAAGAGTTCATTGGCTTTCCTTTACATGAATGGCGTGAAGATTCGAGTTTTTTCCGACAGTGCCTCCTTTTTCTGGCCTTCGTGTGTCAGCTGAGTGCCACGCCCCCATTTTTGCATTATTCCAAATTAGCTTGTGCATAGCAGGCATGTGTTTTATCTATCTTATTTAGTTTCCTGGAGTGTATCTACCTTTTTTTCAACTCATTTAGTGTATTTACTGACTTCTTCTGCTGAATGTGAAGTCATGGACCCACTGACTCTGCAAGAGTGTTGTGATGCACCTGAAAAAAACTGGACATTTTTTCACCCTCAAGCAAAAGAAATCGTATGAAAGTGGGAAGTTTATTCTTTTGTATTCTACTAACACAGTTTATGAATAACACTTCCTGAAAATTCCGTTGAGTTATCTCTTGTTTTGTATTTTTGGTGATTTTTTTTAATAACGATAACAAATGGCCCGTCCACAGGGAAAAACATGGGACAGAACTGTCCATTCTAAGTGAGTTAAAACACACCAAGAGAGCTCTACATCTATCACTTACATATAAAGTGACTCAAACTGATTTACACCTCACTACTCTACCTAGACTAGGAAGGATCAAGAAGAAAGGCAGAGACAGACACAAAGGAAGTGAGTGACTGACAGACAAAAAGAAATAAGAGAGAAAAATATAGAGTTCACCTTCATCGTCAAGAAATCGTTCAGGTTTGAACTGGTCGGGTTCGTCCACAGCTGGGGGTCATGGGTCACTGCCCAGAGGTTCACCATCACCATGGTGTCCTGAGGGAAAAAAAAAGAAGAAAAAAACTGATCAGACTTACAAAGACTACACTCCACAGATGTTGAACATCATCAAGATGTTCTGTGTGACACCAACAGAAGTGATCAATCCTATTACATCCTAAACGTCCACCATTACCAGGTGTCCTGAGTGAAACAAACAGAACTGATATATCGCGGTGATGCCCCACCCAGATGTTTCCCATCACCGTGGTTTTCTCTGCAAAACCAACGCAACTGCTTGATCCAGTCATCACCCACATGTTCAGAATTGATTCTCTGGTTGTGTAAATGAAATTGAAAAAAAAAAAGATGTGCCAAGAAAGAGAATTTTTATGAGGGGTCAGTAAGCACTGCTGCTAAAAACAAAACAACACAAAATAGAGAAGGAAACCAGAAAGTACTCCAAGCGCTTAAACACCCAGGGCCAAAGCGAATTGAAAGACAACCTGATCCAGCCATATATTGCCCCGGTGATGTTACCTTGGGCACATCGTATCCTCCCACAGAGGTGTCCCACAATGCCTTGTGAGGTAAGGCTACTGGCGCCACACAGGAAATCCGCATCGTCTCCTGGAGCACGGCCTGTGTGTACTGCAGCTGATCGCGGTGTCCACCCTGGGCATCTCCGTGCCTGTCGCCGCATCAATCTCTGCCTGTGCCCGCCTCTGAATCTGTCAATGGACAGACGCTATCATTTGATGAGGAAATTGATCTATTCTGCAGCCAACGATCAAGAAGAGTATTAGCATCAGGGATTAAAAGCTCGATCGATAGCTACTTTTAGACCTTGCTTCCCTGATAATGGAAAGTGTAAACATGCATTCTAGCTGAAAGAACACTCAAATTCTTTCACATGCACATCGAGATACAACTGTTTGAAAATATCACTTCCTTGACTTTTACCAATTCAGGCATTTAGGTTATAACTTTTTTTTTTAAAACAGAACCGGGTTATGACTGCTTTTATGATCATAAAACAAAAATAGGCATGAAAGTAAGCCACAGAGCAAAATTAGGTTTATGTCTTTAAATTCTGAGCCTGTAAAGAAAAATCTGCAGAATATGACCATAGAACATATCTGACATTGCTGAAACAGTAACAGTGAGAACACCCTGAGCATCAACATTCCATTGAAGGGAAAACAACGGGCAGGATCCATATACAGGTTTTCTTCTTCTTGATATCTGGAAATGAAAATAACTCATATGGTCATGTTTCTTGTAAGGACAGATTCACACAGTTGTTGTTGAACCCTGGCTAAAAGACTCCAGGTATCATCCGAACAGCCGAGGTACTTGAACACTATGCTACAAATGCATCAGCTAAGGATGAGAACATTATATGTGTGACCGTTTTTCATTACCCTGCCATGTGGGCAGCCACACTCCGACTTCGGGGGATTTTGGAGACTGATAAGTTTACGCTAGGAGCTTGTCACGACTGAAGACAATCCCCGCATAATTATGCAGAGCACAACAACATTTTGATGTAGCCTTGGTGTTCTAGCCTGTGTCAAATGGTCTGACACAGCTTTAAGCCAAGGCTTACACAGTTGTTCAAAATGCTTGAAATAAACTAATGCCTGATAAATACAACTCCAACACACACACACACACACACACACACAAACACGCACGCACGCATGCGTGCGCACACGCACGCACGCACACACACACACACACACACTACGCACACATGCACGCACACACACACACACACACACACACACACACTCAGACACTATGTCAGCCACAAGGCAGCTCATGTGAAAGTTATCATTGCTGATGATTGTTTTAAAGAGGCTGTAACTTGCCTGTAAAACACACAAATTTTATATGCTCCTCAAAATAAAAGAGACAAATGTGCACATGTTTGCATAACAGCATGCATGCCTGTGTGTCTGTACACGTGTATCCTGTGAGTGGACAGTACCTCAGGATGTCCAGCCATGTGCAGCATGGCCCAGTCCAAGGTCATTCGTGACGTGTCCACCCCAGCTGAGAACAGGTCTCCAATGGTTTGTCGAACATGGACGTCTGTAATCATGGCCATGACCTGTGCACTCTCTTCCCGCTCAGCCTCTTTCTTAGCCAACAAGATGCTGTCCGTCACATCCTGAATCTTGTCAGGTGAAAAGCTCTGTCGATGCTTTTCAACATTTTTCTCAATGTATTCCAAAAACTCAAGCATTATGGCAGAAACACGCTGAAATGCTTTCGTTGGCCAATGCTTCAGAAGGGGAATGACATCTTCAAAGAATCCACTCCCTGCCTCTTTGTTGACAACCTCAAAGAGTTCAGCAAGATAGTGGACTTCAGGATCATCATAAGGTTTAGTTTCCCCAAAACAGATGGCATCGAGGAGGTGAAACATGAGGATACAGTTGTAAGGGCGGGGGTTAAAAGGCCCCGGCTCTGCTGCCATTCTGTCTGCTACCTTGGTCATGACCTCATGCACGACCTTGTCAAGGTGTGACCCTGTCATGTAGTGTCTCAAAGCGCTGAGGGAAATTTTCCGGTGAAGTTTCCATGTCTGGGAAAAGTCGGCAAAGGCGATGTCCTTGTATCCTTCTGTCATCACGTCCATGGAATGAAGGCTCGGCCTCCCGGCAAAATCGTTTCCTGCATCATAAACAAGAGCATCTGTTCTCCTGTCATCATCTTCTCCTGGTCAATCAACACTATGAGCGGCAATCTGACAGCGGAATGTAACATCAAAAGGAAAACACGATTTCACTTCAACAAGTAAGGCTTAGAATTCCTCTCTTGCAATCCACACACCTAGTCTGGCCTTGGCATGAACATGCTGCTGTCAGTGTGTGGGTGCAGGCTGACCCTGAGGCCTGTGTTAGACTGTTTGTTATGTCAGTGTATGATACAGCCAGACCCTGTGCTGGGGTCTTTTTTATGACTGAGGATAATCTCCCATCTAGCACTGGACTGCATTACAAACAACTGAATGATGACTTCAGGGATCATCTTGTTTGCATAAGTAGCGGCCACTGACCCGTCTCAAAACAACAATGTCAGAGATAAAACTAAATTGTTTGGGGTCTACGAGAAAAATGTTGCTTCTAGTTTAGTTGAATGAACAAACTAATGGTTTGTGTAGTTGTCCTTAGATTGAAGCTTAAAAAAAAAAAATTCTGTTTAAGTTATAACTTCGGCACAGAGGCAATTTCGGGTAAGGTGCTATACTTTTGTCATTCTCATCTCTTTTCCATCGACTCACTGGTTCTGTCATTAGCATCTCTGCTGGTACCTCCAGTGGTAAAAGTTTTAACTTTTTTAGTTACTCATTGTTTTCAAGCCTGTTTAGCTTTAATTGCTGCATCCCAGCTAGTCAGACAGGGACTTCTCATGTATAGTGAAAAAAAAGGTATCTGTTTGCTAAGCATTTGTATTAAATTCATGAGATCATCATCAATAACTTCATATCTTCTGTCGAAATCAGTCAACAACACAAAGGTCAAGAATGTTCACACAAGAGCTTTGATCTTCTACTAAACACTGCTCTTCCACTACTGCCACTGAAAACAAACAAACCAGTCTCACATTCCTGCACAATATTTCCTAATGTGAAACAACTAGGTAGCTGGAGAAAAAGCGTCAACAAACAATGTCTCTTCCATCGTGGAACATATCGACAATGGTCTGAAAACATCCTTAAAAAGCCAGATCCATCTGGAAATCAGCAAAGTCCACAAAGGAACCAGAGGGCCACAATGGGGAGCATAGTCAGACAGACCCCCCACCAAGATTAGACAGTACAGTTCATTTCAATCAAACCCAAGGAGTAGACAGTACAGTTCATTTCAATCAAACCCAGGGAGTAGACAGTACAGTTCATTTCAATCAAACCCAGGGAGTAGACAGTACAGTTCATTTCAATCAAACCCAAGGAGTAGACAGTACAGTTCATTTCAATCAAACCCAAGGAGTAGACAGTACAGTTCATTTCAATCAAACCCAGGGAGTAGACAGTACAGTTCATTTCAATCAAACCCAAGGAGTAGACAGTACAGTTCATTTCAATCGAACCCAGGGAGTAGACAGTACAGTTCATTTCAATCGAACCCAAGGAGTAGACAGTACAGTTCATTTCAATCAAACCCAGGGAGTACACAGTACAGTTCATTTCAATCAAGCCCAGGGAGTACACAGTACAGTTCATTTCAATCAAACCCAGGGAGTACACAGAACAGTGATTTCAATCAAACCCAGGGAGTACACAGTACAGTTCATTTCAATCAAACCCAGGGAGTACACAGTACAGTTCATTTCAATCAAACCCAGGGAGTACACAGTACAGTTCATTTCAATCAAACCCAGGGAGTACACAGTACAGTTCATTTCAATCAAGCCCTGGGAGTACACAGTACAGTTCATTTCAATCAAACCCAGGGAGTACACAGTACAGTTCATTTCAATCAAACCCAGGGAGTACACAGTACAGTTCATTTCAATCAAACCCAGGGAGTACACAGTACAGTTCATTTCAATCAAACCCAGGGAGTACACAGTACAGTTCATTTCAATCAAACCCAGGGAGTACACAGTACAGTTCATTTCAATCAAACCCAGGGAGTACACAGTACAGTTCATTTCAATCAAACCCAGGGAGTACACAGTACAGTTCATTTCAATCAAACCCAGGGAGTAGACAGTACAGTTCATTTCAATCAAACCCAGGGAGTAAGATAGGTAAGATAATGTTGCTTATAGCCCAGCCGACCGCAAAGGGCCACATCAGGGCTGACCCAGGGAGTAGACAGTGCAGTTCATTTCAATCAAACCCAGGGAGTAGACAGCACAGTTCATTTCAATCAAACCCAAACTCCAAATCCATCCCACAGCCTCCAGTCCCTTCCAATCCCAAACAACATTCAAAAAGTTTGTTCTTGGGACACATTCCACTTTGTTCCACAACAAACAACAAAACAAAATATCTGAAGAGACAGATTGTTCCATGAGAATGTGTCACACTGTCACTTTTGCACACATGCATTCATGACAGCATTTACTCCATACGCACACGCAATCTTTCCAATCAACCAAAAGGCGCACTACCGAATGTTTTCTTCTCCCCTCTCCTTCTGGGAAAAATACTTTACTAAATCACATCAAACAATTTATAAACAGATTTTATACATGTATCTCCCTTTATACTGAGAGATAAACTAATTCATTCAAGATTCTATAAAGTCATGGCCTTCACATTACATTAGCCCAAAATCCAGACCAGGAGAATAAATAATTCTTTCAATCATTGATGCTATGCCTGCATCAGATAAAAGACTCGTTCCATACTGTCATGATTCCCTGTCTCTCTCAGACATCGTATCGCCCCCTTGAATTCTCCCGTCACTGGAGATATGAGTTCCGACTCCTCTCCCTCGACTTCTCCTGTCACTGGAGAGATGAGTTCCAATTCCTCTCCCTCAACTTCTCCTGTCACTGGAGAGATGACGAATTCCAACTCCTCTCCCTGGAGTCTTTAATTGCTGGGGCTGAACTACCGGTGTGTTCCCCACACCATGGCCATCTTTAACCACCTCACGGGGTGAAGGGTGAAGGGCGAAGGGCTGAAACACGAATAAGGTTCGTGTAAGTAACCTGCTTCCCAATTTAATTATGAATTCTTTCTTTCTCTTTTCTTTAGGTTTTCCCCTGTAGCTTTCCCCAACTATCTATGGCTCACCTGGTAATGACTGGTCAGCAGTGAGGACCAGCGTCCTGACAGGTTCGAGTCTCTAGGCCATCTGCTGGGCTAAAACTGATTCTTTCCTCCCTCCTCCTAGTGAGTGCATAC
Organism: Conus ventricosus; assembly: GCA_018398815.1. Classification (NCBI taxonomy): domain Eukaryota; kingdom Metazoa; phylum Mollusca; class Gastropoda; order Neogastropoda; family Conidae; genus Conus; species Conus ventricosus. The sequence continues at coordinate 7,851,472 of CM031599.1, read as the reverse complement.
TCAGTGTTCAAAACACATGACCAGCACCTTACCAGCCCTTGTTAAACTATCTCTCAGTGGTCATTTTCACCCAATGACCACCCTTCTTTCTTTAATGAATCATTCTCACCATTATTTGGGGACGCCCGCCACACTAGTCAAGCCACATAAATATTCTTCCTTTTTAGTTGTGGCATGGGGAAATGATTCATATCACTAACTACATGTGATGGAGCATCACATGCCTTGATGTGAGGCTACGTCACATGACACCCCCCATCCTGGGGTGAAAAAATTTTCCCCAGAATTTTTTTTTTTTTAAGGATATACAACTTCACTTAAAACACATCTTCAGCCATGAATCTCAAAATGTGTATCCATCACACATGATTTACCAAATTAATAATCAACGTATAGAATCAATCATCGTGATCCACCATAAATAGCACATTTCAAACTTTCAGTCTTTGTATAAAAAAAATTCATAATTGATCAACACATCTCACAAAACACATTTCACAAATTACATGGATAAAACAATTAGGGATATTAACAATTCAAAGCACAAATTGTGTTTATATATTACGATGTGAAGCACATTTTTTCCCTTGATCTTTGTCTCACATCATATGCTACAAAACCCTCATGAAAATGAGAATATTTCTAAGTGTAAATGTTTCTCAATAGACATGTAAACAAATGAACATAGTTTAAACATAGTTTTTTTTTTCCACATGTAATGTTATAGTCCATTGAAAAGTGAAACATATTTTCCATTGTTGACAATTAACTAATGAAAACAATAGGTTTGTCTCACTACACAATCAAAACATGTGTATATACATTTCTAAAGAGTTATTTGCTCATCACACATACATATATATTCATCTTCACAAGCAAGTTAGACATAAATAGTACATGATGATTTTTTCATTGTTTACGAAAGAATAAAGCAAAGAATAGATATGTAATACATTAACATCAAGTAGTTTTTGCTTGTAAAACATACAGTCACTTCAACAAGCAAATTAAGCATAAATACCACTTGATTTAAATAGTCAGTAGCATACAATGCACTGTCAAATGTGAGCACACCGTAATCATTAAGAAAGACAAAAAACAGGAATAGTCTTTCCCTTGAAGACAGTTACATTTGTCCATTCATACACGTGACAATAAATCTGCCATGACATTTTGTGTTCCAGGCACTGGTTCAATAGTAAATTGGAATTCCTTTAGTCAAGTATACTTTCACAAAATAATTTCCTTCTGAGAGCTGACACAGAAGTTCTTCAATGTCTGGGATGGGCTCGGCATCGAACACAGTGATCTTATTTAATTTCCTGTAATCGATGCAGAAACGCACCGAGCCATCAGGTTTGTCCACCAATACAACTGGTGAGCTGTACGGAGATGTAGAAGGTTCTATGACCTTTAAATCCAGCATTACTTTGATTTCTCTCTCGACAACCTCTTTTTTTGCAAACGGAGGGGGTATGGTCTGGTTCACACTGGTATTTCAGTAGTTAACTGAATACTATGGGGTTCAATACCAGTCACTGTACCTGGGGTATCTGTCAACACATCCTGAAAGTCTTTCAAAATTTCTTTGAGCTGTTCTGTTTGACTTGAAAAAGGGGGTGAAAAGGAAATGAAAGGATACACAGGATTGGAACAGTGAGATGAAATCAAGAAAAGCAAAAGAAGCCCTCAGACAGCACCCTAGTGGTCACTGTCTCCCGTGAAACTGGAGACGGGAAAAAACAAATCACGCACAATATACACGCTACAGTAATAATACAAAATGATTAACAATCACTCCATAAATGCACATTCACCCAAACGCAAAGAAGAAATCACAACACAAAAAAACAAACAATAGAATTTATTAGGAGGAGTCTTCCCCGCACGCACTTGTCAACCTCTGTCCTGTTGAAGGAGACAAGGTCGGTTCAAACTCTGGGAAAAGGGGACTACTTGAAATGAAACGATAGGACAGAGAAAGAAAAAAAAACAAAATAAACCTAACAAGGGCGATCACGGCTGCTCCCACTCTTGAACTAACCGCTCAATGTAGCGAGAAGCGGTGGGGCTCACCGATCAGGGAAAAGGACAAAATAGGGAATCAACAAACAAAAAAACGCTAGCAAAACTCAGAGTCAGAAATAAGAGAGAAGTCCTCACTCGCACTGAAAATAAACTCACTCACACACATAAACAGAAAAAAAACAAATGCAAATACACAATAAATAATTAATCTTTCTTTTTTTTTCTTCCCTTCCCTCAAACCCTTGAGGGTACAAATCAAAATCTTTTTCCTTCTAATGAAAATATATCTTTCTTTTTTTGTCCAGGCCCCGAGGGCACAAATAGAAATCTTTCTTTTTTTTAATTTTTTTTTTAGGGGAAACAAAAACAACGGCAGCTACGTCGGGGTCACCACTGTCACACTGTCACTTTTGCACACATGCATTCATGACAGCATTTACTCCATACGCACACGCAATCTTTCCAATCAACCAAAAGGCGCACTACCGAATGTTTTTCTTCTCCCCCTCTCCTTCAGGGAAAAATACTTTACTAAATCACATTAAACAATTTATAAACAGATTTTATACATGTATCTCCCTTTATACTGAGAGATAAACTAATTCATTCAAGATTCTATAAAGTCATGGCCTTCACATTACATTAGCCCAAAATCCAGACCAGGAGAATAAATAATTCTTTCAATCATTGATGCTATGCCTGCATCAGATAAAAGACTCGTTCCATACTGTCATGATTCCCTGTCTCTCTCAGACATCGTATCGCCCCCTTGAATTCTCCCGTCACTGGAGATATGAGTTCCGACTCCTCTCCCTCGACTTCTCCTGTCACTGGAGAGATGAGTTCCAATTCCTCTCCCTCGACTTCTCCTGTCACTGGAGAGATGACGAATTCCAACTCCTCTCCCTGGAGTCTTTAATTGCTGGGGCTGAACTACCGGTGTGTTCCCCACACCATGGCCATCTTTAACCACCTCACGGGGTGAAGGGTGAAGGGCGAAGGGCTGAAACACGAATAAGGTTCGTGTAAGTAACCTGCTTCCCAATTTAATTATGAATTCTTTCTTTCTCTTTTCTTTAGGTTTTCCCCTGTAGCTTTCCCCAACTATCTATGGCTCACCTGGTAATGACTGGTCAGCAGTGAGGACCAGCGTCCTGACAGGTTCGAGTCTCTAGGCCATCTGCTGGGCTAAAACTGATTCTTTCCTCCCTCCTCCTAGTGAGTGCATATTCAGTGTTCAAAACACATGACCAGCACCTTACCAGCCCTTGTTAAACTATCTCTCAGTGGTCATTTTCACCCAATGACCACCCTTCTTTCTTTAATGAATCATTCTCACCATTATTTGGGGACGCCCGCTACACTAGTCAAGCCACATAAATATTCTTCCTTTTTAGTTGTGGCATGGGGAAATGATTCATATCACTAACTACATGTGATGGAGCGTCACATGCCTTGATGTGAGGCTACGTCACATGACAGAATGCCTTGGGGGTGGAGGGGGGTGAGTTTGAGGTGGCGGGCATGGGGAGGGAGGGGGGTGATGGTGGGCAAAGGGCAGCACTGAGGAAAGAAAAGAGCTGGAATGGGGGTGGTGGGTGGGGGGGGGGGATGAGTGGGGAGGTCACCTGATCTTGTAGAACTGAAACACTAGACCCACCTTTCTGTACCAGAGCCTCAGTGACGGTGTCCAAGTCGTTGACAAAGACACACAGCACAGGGCCGAAGTAGACAGAGATGACAGGGCCGTACTTCTCCTTGGCCCAGCGGCCCAGAGTGACGTACAAATGTTCCTTTTTGTTCCTCATCAACAGCAGGTTGCCTAGCAGCGGTAATGGCCAAGGTCCTGGGGGGAGACGATGGTGCTTCTTCATACGACGGTACATGAGGAACCACACCACCACTCCGATGACCAGAGCTTGGGCCATGGGTGTGCCGGGGGCTCTGGCACTGACTGATCTTGCAGTGGAGAGGGCGTGCTGACAAAAGCCTTGTACTGCGTTCACAAGATTATCCATGATGTGGGATAGGACCTGAGGACACCACGCAAAAAACAAAACAAACCATACTAGAACCGATCCACTTTAAATCAAACCATTTAAATCATACCACAGTTTTCATTAAGAATGATATTCAAAACATCCCTCAGTGCTTCAGTGTCAACATGCCCTGTTAATGTACCTTACTTTCACTGTCAGACATGGCTCTACCAGCTTCCAACACCTGTTGATATACCTCACTTTCACTGTCAGACATGGCTCTACCAGCCTCCAACACCTGTTAATATACCTCACTTTCACTGTCAGACATGGCTCTACCAGCCTCCAACACCTGTTGATATACCTCACTTTCACTGTCAGACATGGCTCTACCAGCCTCTGACAGCTGAAATTCTGGCTAGTTCATGTTCTCTGCCCAAGGTGTTTGTGTGTGGGGTCATGAGTTAGTTATTTTCTTGCTCAGATTAATACCAATGTACATCACACATTGTGAGATGTGCTGTGAAATCAGTTTACAGGTGAAAATCTTATTGACTGTCTTCAGTTGTAGACAAGCTCCTAGCATAACATTATCAGTCTCTAAAATCCCCCGAAGTCGGAGTGTGTGGCTGCCCATGTGGCGGGTAATCAAAAACGGTCACACACGTAATGTTCTCATCCCCAGCTGATGCATTTGTACCATAGTGTTCAAGTACTTTGGCTGTTTGGATGATCCCTGGAGTCTTTTAGCCAGGGTACGACAACAACAACAACAATTAAATTACATTTGTTCAGCTCTAGGAAATCTTCATTTCTAAGCTCAAGTCTGATAAACACTCCCCTCAAAAAAAGCCATTTCATTTCCTCCAGCGATCTGCGAAGATCCCTTTCTTCTATTAAGAAAGGGTGAAAACCGTAGTCGCACCTTCTCGCCATGTTAATGTGGGCGTTTCCTCAGGGGGACATGGGGCAGGTTGGACGCAACCTCTGTTGTGACTAACGCGGCACTGGAGCGGACAACTGGCGCTATATTAAAACTAGATCTCGGCCTCTCCAATCAAGGAAAGCCGCAGGCTAGACCAGTCCAGATGGAGGAGTAAGGTCCCCACCGAGAAAGGAAGGAACTCTGTGCAGGCTCACCGGCGCGTGGACACGCCCTGACACTGCTCCAAGCCTTACCCCAGCCATGGGATAAATGGCAAGAGCCGAAGTCGGATGTGCTGGTCCTGACTTGTCAGCAGCACAACGCATCCCCGCTCACATGACAGACAACCTTGGAGAATCTCGATATGGTGCTCGACCGTTGAGGACCCGCCAGGGTGGAAGAGTGCCGGGCCCTATGAGGGAGAAACTCTACGGATCTCTGGAGGACCTCCGCCGGACGGCAGCCTTCATCAGTGCATCTGGGGTTCCTGTCTGAGCGAACGAAGAAGAAGAAGAAGAAGAGATTTCCTCCAGCGGAGAAACACTTCAAATCATAGATGGGGTTTAGATTGATTTGAATGCATAAATTTTTTTTTTTTTTTTTTTTTTTTTAAACATTTTTATTTTCTTTTATTGTTATTACATAAACTGAAATATACAACATCAATATTCAGAAATTAGGTATAAGACAAACTAAATATAAATACACAGACAAGTAAGTATATACACAAACAAAAAGAAGGAAATATAGCCTTCAGCATATCATCATTTATCTATCTAAAGCATGGACTAGTGTAATCATGCTTTAATTTTTTTTTCCTTTTTTAAAGAGAAGAAAAAAAAAAAAGAAAGAAAGAGAATAAGATAGAGAGATCAGTGAGGATAAACGTATAGCACGAGGAGGGACAGGTAGAAGGACAAATAAGCGGACACACTGACAATTAGCCAGACAAACATTAAGATAGAATGGGTTGGTTCACAGCAAATGAAGATAAGCTATTTTCACAGAACACATTGTCTCAATGATAGCAACCTTGAAAGGAAAACAAACAACAACAGAAACTGTACACCTTGAGTGACATACATGAGCCTCATAGACTGTCATCAGCAAGGGAGCAGAAATACTATTTGTTAGTCTAGTGCTTATTTATCACATATTGCATTATATACATTCACACTGACAAAAAACAGTTAATCATCAAAGACGAGGGGCTCATATGCAAGCCATTTTGTCTGGAAATCCATATGGTTCATTGTTAAATATGAGTTATATTTTTCAATTCTAAATCTATATTTCAATATTCTCAAAAAGACTGTTAATTGTGGGAGACTGCCTTCTAACTTACATTTATATACATACTGTTTTGCCAGAAGAATGATAAAGTAGAAAATAACATCACCTGCAATTGTTGCATCAAAACCTAGAAGTACAAGAGACTCTGTTAAACGTATATTTTGTGCATGGGTACATTTCTCTTTTATTAATTCAGTGAACATACTCCAAAAGCATTTAATGTAAGTACATTTCCAAAACATATGGTCAATACTATCTTTAAATAGGCCGCAGAAACTACATTTATCATTATCGACTACTCCAATTTCTTTCAAAATTACATTTGTTCCTAAGCATCTATGGATTATTCTCAGCTGAAACCACTTAAGCTTCACGAATGCATAAATTTTGTTTTTTTCATTCCAATCACTGACCTCAGTCATTTGGTACGGACCCTTGGAGTCATTTTAAATGTCTAGCAATTTGCACAGAATGGGAAACAAATGGTCTTTGGACACCAACTGGTGAGACATGCGGGGCTGCCCAGTTTGCTGTTCTGTGTCAGCCTAAATAAGACTGTGGGCAAAATGAGATGTGACCTAAAAGTCAACCTTGGTCATTGACACAAGTTTTGTTACTGTTCACAACTCACTTGCTGCTAAATTTTCTGAGTTTACCGATGGTTTAAAATCAATAATTATTTCAGCTTAAATCACATTTCATGTTTTGCGTTCTGACCTGCATGATCTATTCAGTTGTCAGTTCACTCAAGTTATGTATTACAATGAGCATATGTAGTGTCAGGGAAGTGTGCTCTCAGCTCCTGACCTTGACACAATCACAACAGCGTCTTGGCTTCAGTAAACACGTTGTGTAGGTTGTCTGCCTTCAGTCACTGCTGACTAAGCTTAGCTCAATCATCGCTGCGAGACTCTCAGTCAAGCCATATTTTAAAAAGCCTTTTCATTTTCTGAATCACTTACTCTTTTTGAGTTAAGACAGCCATGCGACAGCACCGACAGTTAAGATAAATGTTATTCATGGATGGTTATTGTCTGATAGCCTCACTTTGCCTGCAGATGTGTGGACTCTAAGCTGTTTATTTGGTCTTGTATTGTCCAATTATTTGTCTTAAATTAAAACATCTGGCCTGTCTCGTCAGCTTAGAACAGTACAATCACGCTATGTTAAAAACCTGCTCATATTGATACACCTTACAAAATTACAACTGCTCTTTTCCTCGTTTTCCAGGTCAATGTTATGGATGCATTACTTTAGTCTTTAGTACTTTGTACAGACTGTCCTAAATGTTGACGTATTTTCACCTTTGCCGGGGAGGTTATGTTTTAACCCGAGATTGCTGGTTTGTTTGTTTGTCTGTCAGCAAGATCATGCAAAAAGCTTCAGGACCAATTTTAATTAACTTCATGGAAAGATGGAATACAAACTAAGAATCAATGTCTTACATAGATCTGTATGTTGATAACATTCAAACTGGTGTTTTAGGAACTGTTCAGTGTTTGATCTTACTGAAGGTCTGCGTTCTGCCTGGTGCCCTTCTAGTTATCCCTGCTGTAATAAACAGCAGAAGCTTGCCTGGCTTTTAACAGCATGTTGCAAATATGTGGTTAGGTTATGTCAGTGGAAAGGTTGGTGCACAGACAACACTGATTTACGTTCCTTCTCCTGCTTGGCCTTTCTCCCCCCTTTCTCTTCCCCCTCCCCTCCCTCTCTCCCAAAATACACTCCAATGAACTGATTCACGTCTCACAGCACAAGCTGTGTCCCTCCTTTCAAATTCCTTTTTCTTTTTCTTTTATCAATATTGTCTGACTGAGATTGGAAGATTGCAATTTTTGAAGTCTTGTAACTTCAATATTGGTGGTTTGAGATGAAATGTAATGTTTTCAAGATCTGCGTTCCTGTATGAGAACGTTAAATTACAATAAATCAGGTCCTGCTCTTATTTTGGCAATGTTTGCATGCTATTTAGATTACTCTCATTCCCTTGTAATCAATGTAGAGCATTGACAGTAATACCACTACCTCATGCAAATACAAAATTTGAAGACATCAGCGTTTTTTCATCTCATCCACCAATGGTGAAATTACATCACTTCAAAGTTCACACCTTTGACTGGAACATGTTAATGCCTCCATACCATAAAATTTGCATGTAGACATGACTCATACGCCTATGCGGAAAGTACTGTTAAGATATTTGCTAAAGACACAGAAGTTCACCACATTCTGTGATGAAAGTGATGGTCTGCAAACACATCTAAATAAAATCAGATGTAGTCTGAAGAGTCCCATCTATGCGTTTGTATGTCTAAATCAGGTCTAAATATAAAGTTCTGTATGTTGGCAAAAAGATCTATAAAACACAATGAAGATGGAAACCTTATCACTGCTTTGAAACTGGACAGCTGAAAAGGATCTCTTTTTGTTTGTTTGTAGAATTTATCTTTTGATAAACATATTCAATTAGCATCAGCCAGAGAAGTAGTACAACTGGGATCATAAAATATTCATTTAGTTACGTAAATGAAAATATCTCTCTCAATCTATTTGAAGTTTTCCTTTCAAACACCCCTCTCCGAAAGAGGTAGTACAACTGGCATCATAAAATATTCATTTAATTATGTAAATGAAAACATCTCTCTTAATCTATTTAAGTTTTCCTTTCACACACACTTCTTTCCAACACGCATGTCTTTCCATCAAATGTAATGGAGAATTTGGTAGGGAACAGCATGATATCTAAACTGAGTTAAACATCAAAGCAAGACCAATCTGGCTTTAATATCAAGAGAGAGAGAGAGAGTTTAAATTATCAAAACTGGACAGAAACCAACAGACAAAAATGATACAGAATCCTAAAGCTATTGTTCCATTGTATGATTAATACCTATTCACAAACAAATCCACACAATGATTGGTGAGAGCCATGTTTTGATGGCATTGTATAAAACCAAGTCCTAACAGGAACAGTGGAAAGTTAAAAAGCAAGATTTTTTCCCCACAAAGGCTGTAGATAGAGAACTAATTTCTTTTAGCGTAAATCAAGTTTGCACAGAGTCTAGACCAATTTCAACACACACACACACACACACACTTCCCCTGAGACAATCACCTGAAATTTGTTCATTTGCAGTATCAAGAATATGACTACGCAGCTGCTAAGGAATTGTCTCAATCATGTGAACACAGCATGTAAAAGGCTATGTTGAGAGGCTGTAAGGCCTAGATGTTGCAAAATCCTGACATTTGTCCTGATTATAAGTATAAATAACATAGTTTGCACCAGGTGCGAAAGGAAATTTAATACAGAGCTAATCAGGAAAAGGTTTTACTAACAAAGAGAAAGACCAACGTCACGTAACATGTCTCCCATTGACCTAAAATTTGTTAAAAGAATGCCTCTCTGTGCAAGTTTATTGCTGATTGTTTGAGTGGTCGGATTTGAAATTCAGACCAGTTTCAGTCCCGATTTAACATTACAGCTGGTTTTGATATAAAGAAGTACCATTTTTGGTGACTAAAAATATTAAGATAGAATCATGACAA
>CM031599.1:7797024-7836747 GCA_018398815.1 Conus ventricosus | reverse complement strand
CCAAAAAACCCGCGTCGCCATCCAGCCAATTTAGCACAGCGAGACAGCAGACAGTCTGAGTGCTGGACCGACAGGCTCGATGGTCTGTCAGTCTCACGCCTACCCACACTCAGCCAATTAGAGTGACCAGTGCCCACGAGTTAAGCCACACGGCGCCAGTTAAGTAGGAAGGGGGAAGGTAGTACGTGGTGGGGGTGAAATCTAGCTAATCAATTAAATGACCAATTGACCACCACAGAGAGTAAGGCGTGTAGGCGTGACTGTCATGATTTGAATATCCAATGGAATTAGAGGGAGATAACTTCGGGTACGAGGCGTAAAAATACTGACCAATGGTACTCGCCCTTTTTGACAGATCGGAACGGATAAGAAGGATGTGAGAGTGAGAGAACGGAGAACGAGGGAGAACGAACAGAGAGACAGAGAGAGGAAGAGGTTCTAGGTCTGCTTGAGAGAGAAGCAAGAGATGAAGGGAGGAGAGAAGAGAACCAAGTTGAGAGATTAGCATGAGATAGTCGCAGAGGAAGGACTAAAGAGAGATGTGGGGAGAGAGAGTTGCTAACTAATGAAGAGAAAAAGAAAGAAAAGAAAAGGAAAAGAAAAAGCAACCATGTTCATTTGATAGAGCAGACTAGAAGAGAGAGAGAGAGTGAAATGCGTTAATGCAGGAAGGAAGAAAGGAGAACAGATCGATGTTGATAGTCACTGTTCCATCTTAACCGGGGTTTGACCTCAACTTGGCCAGCGCCACTTTCATCGGCAGTCCAACCTGACCAACACCAGTGCCAGCAGACCAATACCAGTGCCAGCAGTTGTGTCGTGTTGTGAAAGTGACAGTGAAAAGAAAAAAAAAAAGGGGAAAAGAAAAAGACACTGATTCGTGAATAGTTAAGATCACCTGCCAGGTAAAGTAGAAATCATTTATACCCGGGTTAGTTAATGATGTTTTAGATAAATGATTTTGTGAAGTTCAGGAAAGAGAGAATGTTTTATTTTGTTTGATTCCATATGCATTGATGTTTCGTTCTATGATCATGTGTAGTAAAGTTATAGACTTTACTAGTGGTTTGATGTGACGAATGCATGATATATGAATGAGATTGTAAGCAAGCTGTGAGTGTGTTTGGGCTGTGCGCTAGTCCTTCCTCCATCGACATCACCCGAGGTTGACAATTTATTGGCGAGCTGCCAGGATATTCTGGCCCATTTATTATAATTGTTCAACTTCTCAGAGAGGAAGCTGGGTGGGATTCAAGTGTTGTAATCCTAAGACAAGGTGTTGTCTTACTGTATGTTCCCAAGATAGTTAAATACTAGGCTTGGCATTGCTTCCAAGATAGTTAATACTAGGCTTGGCATTTCAGCCCCAGATACTTATTTCGTACAGATTGCCTATAATTCGCTCTCATAGTTGGGTCAGGCGCTGGGCGTCTTATAAAAACTAACTACGTTGTCCCAAGCCAATATTATCATTCATAGGATTGTGCTATTACGTCACTCGTGTCGGTAACCACCAGTTTGGCTGTCGTAGTAGTAAAATCTTGTTCAAAAAAAAAAAAAAAGATATAATGGCGGAAGAAAGAACACCCCTATTGAACAACTCGTGAGCGTCGCTCGTGATTTAGGCTATTCGGGAGAAGAGTTGCGAGCATTCGTTGAAAACCAGCAAAAGATGGAAAGGGATGAGCGAGCGAAAGACGACGTGTCGCCGTAGAAATAGCAGAGCAGGAAAAGGCTAAAGAAATGCAAGAAACAGAAAGATTCACGCAGGAAACAGAAATTAAGGATTCAGGCTAATCAGGCTAGCGAAGCGCAGGAAACAGAAAGATTAAGGGAGACGCAGGAAACAGAAAGACTAAAGGAAGCGCAGGAAACAGAAAGATTAAGGATCCAATTAGAGTTAGAGCGAGTGAAAATACAAAGGGAGACCACCGAGGATGGGAGTTCAGTTTCCAGTGACTCTGTGCGCAGTTACGCCCCCCGACCAAAGTTGCCAAAGTTCTCTGAAGGAACAGATTCGATTGATGCATACATCAGTCGTTTTCGAAACGTTTGCGACCAGTCAGGTTGGCCTTCAGAAGAGTGGGCAGTCATTTTGTCAGCGCTATTGACGGGTAAGGCATTACAGATTTCACTGCATTGCCAGCAGACACCCAATCTGATTTTGGTGCTGTGAAGGAATCATTGATGAAGGGATTTGACCTCACAGAGGAAGGATTCAGAAAGAAATTTCGTTCAGCTAGATTGCAAGCAGGGAAACGTACACTCAGTTTGGTGCACGTCTAGATCACTATTTTGAGAAATGGTTAGCAGGGGAAACGTACACTCAGTTTGGTGCACGTCTAGATCACTATTTTGAGAAATGGTTAGAGTTGAGTGGTACGAAGAAGGAGTTTGCTGAATTGAAAGAGCTAGTTATGAAAGAACAGATTTTGTCAGGTTGCGGCCCTGAGTTAACCATACATTTGAAAGAGAGACAGCCAGAGACAGCAGGAGAGTTGTTGAAGTTCGCAGAGGTGTATAGAGAGGCACGTTTGGGCACTAAGGTGCAGGAGAAACAGGTGCCAGGCACAGGTGAGAAGAGTGCAAGGAGACCAGGGGAGTTTTCTGCACAGTCTGCAAACCCAGTGGTGGGGCGAAAGGAGGACAAAGGGACAATAGGTGTTTCATTTGTCACAAGAAGGGACATGTGGCGAGGGATTGTCGCATGAGGTTCCAGAAGGCAGCAGCCTTGCAAGAGGTGGATAAGGGTCGTCAAGGGAAACGACCTGCAGTGGAACCAAAAGGGATTCAGTCTGAAGAGGGTGGAGTGCAGCCTATGGCTAGCACTGGACAGCAGTCAGTGTCCAGGGATGGAGGGCACTAGCTGAGTGGTTCGTTACCCGTGGAAGAAGGGTGGATTGGCCAGCAGAGGGTGAAAGTGTTACGAGACACTGGTTGTTCATGCGGGGTAGTACGAACAACGCTGGTCGAGAAAGGGGATTTGACAGGCAAATCCAGACCTGTACTCTAATCGATGGCACTGTGAGGGAGTTTCCAGTTGCTAAGATAGAAGTACGTACCCCTTACTTCTCAGGCGAGTTGTCTGCATTGGTGATGGAGAAACCCCTTTATGATTTGATCATTGGAAATATTCCAGGGGCAAGGGATCCAGGGATCCTGAGTTGTTGACTGCTACAGGGCAGCAGTTCAAACACGGAGCAAGAAGGAGGAAAAGGGTGATAAACCGTTAGTCGTTCCAGCAAGGAAGTCGGGCATAGATGTGTCGCCTGATGAGTTTAGGGCAGCGCAGGAACAAGACCCTTCGCTCGTGAAGTCTTGGGAGTTGGCAAGAGGTGGAGAGAAACAGGAGGTTAGAGGAGGTGAGACAGAATTTCTTGTGAAAGGCGGGCTGTTGTACCGAGTGTTCACCAAGGGGAAGACAGGTAAGGTGACCACTCAGTTAGAGGTACCAGCAGGTTATCGTGACACTGTCATGTCAGTGGGTCACGAGTCGCTCATGGCGGGTCATCTCGGCACCAGCAAAACAGCTGACCGAATCTTTGATGACTTTCATTGGCCAGAGCAATGGCAGACATAAAACGTTTCGGGCATGTCATGTGATGTGTGTCAAAGGTCAGCCACAAGAGGGGTGAAGAGGAAGGCGCCTCTAAACATCCCACTTTAATTGACACACCATTCAAGAGAGTGGCTGTTGATCTGATTGGCCCAATCTCGCCCTGTTGCAAAGGTGGGCACAGGTGTGAGACACGTAAGGTTGAAAGGGGAAAGTTTGCAGGAGGCTAGGGTCGTTCAGAAGAAGCAATATGACAGGAAGGTGAGGAAGCAATCCCTCAAGGCAGGAGATCAAGTCCTGGTACTGCTTCCCACGGGTCACAACAAGCTGCTGATGCATTGGAAAGGACCATTCACCATCACTGAAAAGGTCAGTCGGGATTACCGAATTGATGTGAATGGGAAACTAAAACTTTTCCATGCGAATTTTCTCCGCAAATATATTCAGCGTGAGACTCAGCACATAGGCGCAGCAGCAATCATTGTTGAGGTGAAAGAGACCCAGCAGAAGAAGGGGAGATTTTGTTACCTAAGTTTCCAGAAGAGTCATACAGGGATGTGTCACTGTATGAAGGGGCTAGACAGTAGGAGTTCCCTAGGTTTGTTTGTCGGAGGCGACACAAAGCAGCCAGAAAGGGGAAAGGTGGAGAAGATGATGAATTCAGAGAGACCAAAGACCAAAACAGAAGTCAGGAGTCTGCTAGGTTTTATTGGGTTCTATAGGGAGTTTTGTTCCAAATTTCGCAGCAATCACGAGTCCTCTCAGTGATTTGGTCAAGGCAGGAAACCGGCAGTGGTCGAGTGGTCAGACGCTGCAGAGCAAGCACTGCAGACGGTGCTGGAAAGACTAGGTTCCCGTCCCATCTTGAAGCTACCAGTATGTCCAAACCATTTTTGTTACGGACAGATGCATCAGGTGGTGGGATAGGTGCAGTATTGTTGCAGGAGCATGAAGGGGTCGAGTTTCCTGTGAGGTATGCTAGCAGGAAGTTGACAAAGTGTGAAGAAGGGTACGCAACGGTGGAGAAGGAGTGTTTAGCTGTCGTGTGGGCCGTGCAGAAATTCCACAAATACTTGTATGGGAAAGAGTTCGTGATAGAGACAGATCATCAACCACTCAAATTCCTGCAGGAGGCACAGCTGAAAAACAGCAGGGTTCTGCGTTGGGCAATGGCACTGCAGCCCTACAGGTACCGGTGCAGTACATTCCAGGTCGACAGAATGTCGGAGCTGACTATTTAAGCCGTGTAGTCTAGCAAGCTGCAACTCAGAGGAAGTCAGTCATATCCGGGGTGCTTTGTTGATAATATGTGTTGATTACAGTTATGTTGAGTGGATATGGGTTCATTCCCAGTTGGCTATGGTTCATTTTTTTTTTTTTTTGTGTGAGACTTGTTCATATTTTCCTTGTGAGACTTGCTCATGTGAATGTAGTTATGCTTGGAGCATACAGTCGCTTGTGTGGTGATGCATTATTTGCAATAAGTGAGGATGGAGATTCCTCAGTGAAGTGTCATGGATCGTGATCATATTATATTGTACTTTTCATAGAAATTGTGAAGAGAAGATGTGGCAAATCCGCAGGTAGGGGAATTGCATAAGTGCGCACAGAGGTTGTTATAAAATGAGTTGAAATAACGCAAGAGCGCACGTCAATGATAACTCATTGGAGTGGCATTCACTAATGATAAAATTTATAATTTATAAACCGTTGGTTGTAAAGTATTTTTCAAACTTTGCACGTGTAGCTGTGTGTCAGCAAATTCGGTTGTTGTCTTTTTTGTACCGTTGTTTTGAGACAATGCGGTGCATAGTCTTTTGCAAGGGGGAAATTGTCACGGTCAAAAATAAACACAACCAAATTCATGGTCAGTCGCCGGCCACTTCAGCTGGACATAAGTCCAAACGCAGACATCTTGGCGCCAAGCAGACGGCTCCACGCGTCGCATCCAGCCAATTTAGCACAGCGAGGAGACAGCAGACAGTCTGAGTGGCTGGACCGACAGGTCTTGATAGGTCTGGTCAGACGTCTCAGCGCCTACCCACACTCATCTAGCCAATTTAGAGTGACCAGTGCCCACGAGTTAAGCCACACGGCGCCAGTTAAGTAGGGAAGGGGGGAAGGTAGTACGTGGTGGGGGTGAAATCTAGCTAATCAATTAAATGACCAATTGACCACCACAGAGAGTAAGGCGTGTAGGCGTGACTGTCATGATTTGAATATCCAATGGAATTAGAGGGAGATAACTTCGGGTACGAGGCGGTAAAAATACTGACCAATGGTACTCGCCCTTTTTGACAGATCGGAACGGGATAAGAAGGATGTGAGAGTGAGAGAACGGGAGAACGAGGGAGAACGAACAGAGAGACAGAGAGAGGAAGAGGTTCTAGGTCTGCTTGAGAGAGAAGCAGAGAGATGAAGGGAGGAGAGAAGAGAACCAAGTTGAGAGATTAGCATGAGATAGTCTGCAGAGGAAGGACTAAAGAGAGATGTGGGAGAGAGAGTTGCTAACTAATGAAGTGAAAAAGAAAGAAAAGAAGGAAAAGAAAAAGCAACCATGTCCATTTGATAGAGCAGACTAGAAGAGAGAGAGAGAGTGAAATGCGTTAATGCAGGAAGGAAGAAAGGAGAACAGATCGATGTTGATAGTCACTGTTCCATCTTAACCGGGTTCGACCTCATACTTGGCCAGCGCCACTTTCATCGGCAGTCCAACCTGACCAACACCAGTGCCAGCAGACCAATACCAGTGCCAGCAGTTGTGTCGTGTTGTGAAAGTGACAGTGAAAAGAAAAAAAAAAAGGGGAAAAGAAAAAGACACTGATTCGTGAATAGTTAAGATCACCGGGGCCAGGTAAAGTAGAAATCTATTTATACCCCCGGGTTATTTTAATGATTTTGTGAAGTTCAGGAAAGAGAAAAAGTTTTTTTTTGTTTGATTCCATATGCATTGATGTTTCGTCTATGATCATGTGTAGTAAAGTTATAGACTTTACTAGTGGTTTGATGTGACGAATGCATGATATATGAATGAGATTTGTAACAAGCTGTGAGTGTGTTTGGTTTGTGCGCTAGCCCTTTCCCTCCATCGACATCACCCGAGGTTGAAGTGTGGTGTGTGTGTGTGTGTGTGTGTGTGTGTGTGTGTGTGTGTGTGTGTGTGTGGTGTGTTATTTTCACGTTAAGTGATATTAGACAATGTTAGAGGGAAAGGGGAAGGGTAAGGTATTAAGAAATATATTCAAAGGCTTTGAAGAAAAACAGCAACAGAAACAATAAAATAGACAACTATGAGCTAACAAAGAACTACTGATAAAAACACTCAACATCGGCTCCAGTTACAGAACAGAAAAAATAGGAAAACAGTAAACAAGGGGGGTATGTTTTGCTCCCATAAGGAAACCTAACACAGAGTAACTTTATTCAAGACTGGCAAGCTTTTTAAACTTGAATAAAGTCGACAAAATACATAGGGCGAACAATCTAATACTGGGGGAAAAACAAGCGCAGACACAACCAGCCGTGTCTCCCTGATGAGTCCCGATCCAGCGGGCGAAAAGGGCCCCGGAGCAGGCAATACAAATATATCTGCCTTCAAAGGGATTGCGATGGTTCCCTTATGCAGCTAGTGAAGAGTTTTCATATCTGTAAAAATAATTTTTTTTTTTTTTTAAATTTTTAATTTTTCCCCGTTTTTCCATCTTCAAACTCCCTCCCCCTCCTCCCCTCCCCTCAAGTCCAAATCTTTGCCAGACAGTTCAGTTGTTGGCCTGCGCTTGTTTTTCCCCCACAAATTTGATTGTTCGTCTATGTATTTTCTGACTTTTATTCAAGTTTTTAAAAAGGGGTGCCAGTCTTTAATAAAAGTTACTCTGTTTAGGTTCCTTATGGAGCAAAACATACCCCACTTGTTTAATGTTTATCGTTTACTGTTCCCTACCTCATTTCATTTCCGAGAAAAAATAGGACTTTGATGTAATGAAACTGCAATTTTACACATCAGTGTAAATCTGATACAACTTGATCCAGAGAACATTTTGGTAGGGATGGTAGGTAAGGTTTTAAGTGCTCACATTGAAAAAGGATGTGATTATTTGTAATTTTTCCGCCACAAAGGCAGTTATGTTCTTACAAAACTTTGTCTTAAAAGCATTTAATTTGATCTTATAAATCAAAGAAAATATAATCCGTGAATAAGGAAAAGCTACATTGATGAAATGAATTAAGTGTGTCAATGTTTATAGCTGAGGGTAAGTGAGTATCGATGCCCGATGTTTTAGTTTACCGCTATAGCCGTTACCAACGGCTGTAACGGCCTGTAACGGTTTTTTCTTCTTTACGGAATATCTCCGAAAGTACTTGGCCGACTTTGTAAAAATGAGCAGTTACGTTCATGATGGGTCACGGATGATGCCCGATGTTTTAGTTTACCTGGGTTATAGCCGTTACTAACGGCTGTAACGGCATGTAACGGTTTTTTCTTTAGGGAATTATATCAGAAAGACTTGGCCGATCTTTCTAAAAATGTTCATTATGGGTCACGAATAATGCCCGATGTTTTAGTTTACCGTTAAAACCGTTACTAACGGCTGTAACGGCCTGTAACGGTTTTTCTTCTCTATGGAATAGCTCAGAAAGTACTTGGCCGACCTTATGAAAATTAGCAGATATGTTCATTATGGATCACAGATATGCCTGATGTTTTAGTTTGCCCCGTTATAGCCGTTACTAACGGTTGTAACGGCCGTAACGGTTTTTCTTCTTTATGGAATATCTCAGAAAAGTACATGGCCAATTTATAAGCGGTTTGGATGATCTTTTTGACAAATCGGAGCCTCTGTCCATATGTAAGTGATGTAAAGCTGAAAATGGACTAAACAACCGTTAAAACCCCTTATTCTGCCGTTATTTCTTACATATAGGGGGATTTTTAATGAATTTGGTATATGGAAAGGTTATCACACCAAATGGCACTTCTTTATAGTGTTTCAAAATCTGACCGTTAAAAACCGTTTATTCTTGACATATTGTCCGATTTGGATGAAAATTTGGTGTGCACACAGGCTTTAGCCCAGCGAGGACTAAAATTTCCGGTTTCAAAAAGTGTATATCGGTTATATAACCCGTTTAAATCGTTATTTTGCCGTTATTTTCCATATATTGGTGGGTTTTAATGAAATTTTGTATATAGAAAAAGGGGCCCCCACGAAACACACAAATGGCACTTCCTGTAGTGTTTCAAAATCTGACCGTTAAAAACCGTTATTCTTGACATATTGTCCGAGTTGGATGAAATTTGGTATGTACACAGGCTTTAGCCCAGTGAGGACTAAAAAACCAGTTTCAAAAGTGTACATCGGTTAAATAACCGTTAAAAAAAACCGTTATTTTGCCTTTATTTCTTATCTCACAAAGCACTTGGCCGATTTACAAGCGGTTTGGAAAACTGGGAGTACGTTTATAGCTTCGCACTTGTTTTTCTTGCTGCCTTTGTTTTTATGTTCTTCAAAGTTTACTTCGTTCTTTACCTGAAGGGTCTCTGTCAATGTGGGACGTGACGGAAGGAGCGGTGGGTTAGGGACTGGGGAGCAAAAGCAGGGATGGATGGTAGAAGCTAGCTAGAGTGGAATAGGGTGTGGTAAAGTTGTGAGTGGATCGAGTCAGTGGGTTGGGGGTGGCTTATGGAGAATGATTGTGGGATCGTCCCCTGTAATAAGTGTGCTTGCCTTCCGGAAATTCTCTTTCCAACAATTTCGCCTTTTTCTGTCACACTTTTTAAAACTCTCCTTTTACAAAAAAAAAAAAAAAAACTTTTCTCTTTCGTAAATTGATTACTGTGGGGTATGAAAATTGGTTCTATTAAAGAGCAATTTACCCTCTTTGGGTTTATGTGTTTACACTGTTTTTCTCTTTGTTACAGACAAAAATATCCAATTCTTCGTTTGATTTTTTTTCTAGAATGGAACAGACTGGTTATTCCATTGCTTGCTTGTTCATTGCGAAAGCAGTGTGCATGGATTTGCGACCCACTTGTTCCCTATTATACTTCCTTCTTCTCTCCACCTGACAACTCCCAAACGTTTCCCCCTCATCCACTCAACTCTTTCTCCTACACACACACACACACACACACTCCACCACCACACCACACACACATACACCCGTCCACACACGCGCGCGTGCGCTCGCGCGCGCACACACACACACAAACACACACACATACGCGCACGCACACACACGCGCACGCACGCACGCTGTAGCTGACAAGACCAGGCTCAGTTCTACGCCTTCACCGCTCTCTCTCTCTCTCTCTCTCTCTCTCTCTGTCTCTCTCTCTCTCTCTCTCCTCTCTCTCTCCTCTCTCTCTCTTTCTTTAGTTGTCCACATTTCTCCGCTCCTCTTTAAACATCGTTGCTCTCACGATGACTGTGATTTATATTTTGTGGATTTTTTGAATGTCAATTGTAACTTCTGAAGACGACCTTTTTGTCGGAAGTTCACTTGTCAGTTTTACATGGTGTTTTAAACAAGCCTTGTTTTGCACTTTGTTGTGTGTGTGTTCATTTGTATTTTGCCTTGTTTATTTTCATTCGGTTTCGTTTCATTTTGCTTGATAATCTGAACTACATTGAATATTGAAAACGACATGATAGTCCATTCTGCAACGCCATGTGCTAATGTGCGTCATTTTGTTATGTATTGTTTGATGCGTTCAGTTTTTTTCATATTATTTCTGACAGACCTTTTTAAAAATCTGATCGCAATAAACTAAGAGAAAGCGACTTGTGCACAGCATCTGTTTTTACCTGCATTAAGTATAGGAGTATTTTAATTATATGTCACCAATTCTTGTGTAAGCTTTGTAGGCTTCAACTCGCAGACTTTAGGCTGCGTTTATTTCATTCAGAGGCATACATGTGAGTCTGTTTGTTTGTTCGATTGTTTCTTTTTATCCTAGCAGGTCGCTACCCAGAGTTGAGTGTACTATGGGATCGAATGAAAAGACTAAAACCACACAGTAGAGTTTCATTTATTCATGGATGTGTTTCATTTATTTAATGGATGTTTCATTTTTTTTAATGGATGTGTTTCTGAGAGTATGGCGGAAATATACGGACCAACAATACAGGATGTCTGTATCTTTCGGGCCTAGTTGATATTGGGATGTGCCTATTAACAATGAGAGAAGTGTGTACCACGGTCCTATCTCGTACTCGCTGAACAGGATGGAGCTCCATAGCTTTATCTGCTTCAAGCTTATTCTCACTGATTATCATTACTTATTTTCTTGAATCTCCAGTTCTGTACCCCCCTCATGCTTTGTTCTCGTGTCGACCTTATTTTTGTTGTTGTTGTTGTCGTACCCTGGCTAAAAGACTCCAGGGATCATCCGAACAGCTGAAGTACTTGAACACTATGGTATAAATGCATCAGCTGAGGGTGAGAACATGCCCATATGGTCGCCGGCGACCATATGGGCACCAACACCCCGCCACGTGGGCAGCCACACTCCGATTCGAGGGATTTTAGCATGCTAGTCAGTCACCAAATTCTACCATCTCTTTACCCTGCATGCACTTTCAACCACCAAATACTACCATCCCTCTACCCTTCATGCACTTTCAACCCCCAAATACTGCCATCTCTCCACCCTGCATCCACTTTCATCCACCAAAAATACTACCATCTCTCCACCCTACATGCATTCTCAACTGCCAAATACTACCATCTCTCCACCCTTCATGCACTTTCAACCACCAAATGCTACCATCTCTCCACCCTACACGCTCTTTCAACCACCAAATACTACCATCTCTCCACCGTTCATGCACTTTCAACCACCAAATACTACCATCTCTCCACCCTTCATGCACTTTCAACCACCAAATACTACCATCTCTCCACCCTTCATGCACTTTCAACCACCAAATACTACCATCTCTCCACTCTGCATGCACTTTCAACCACCAAATACTACCATCTCTCCACTCTGCTGCACGTTCAACCCCAAATACTACCATCTCTCCACTCTGCATGCACGTCAACCACCAAATACTACCATCTCTCCACTCTGCATGCACGTTCAACACCAAATACTACCATCTCTCCACTCTGCATGCACTTTCAACCACCAAATACTACCATCTCTCCACTCTGCATGCACGTTCAACACCACAAATACTACCATCTCTCCACTCTGCATGCACTTTCAACCACCAATGCTACCATCTCTCCACCCTACACGCTCTTTCAACCACCAAATACTACCATCTCTCCACTCTGCATGCACGTTCAACTACCAAAAAAATACAGCCAATTCCCCACACCGCCCACAGAATGGAAACAGCTGTGCCAGAATTCAATTTCGTTTCTGCATTTATTCCAATGAAACAAGCAAAGTAAGCAGTGCTGTACGAGGACAGTTCTCTTGAATCATAACGCGCTTCCAAAAGAATATAAGGAAAATGTAATATAGTCTATATGTAGTCAAAATCTCTCATACAATGTGCATACTGAATAAGAACAAAAAAGAATTTCCTGAAGATTACCAATTTAGCATGCATTCAGCTGTGATGGGACAGAATTTTCACACATCAGTTAACAAAATGGCACATGCCACACAGATAAAGATGAGTCCGAACAATTTGGAGATGGAAAACCTACTGTTTCTCATCTTTCGTACGAGGGAACACCACTCAAGTATATGCATGCTTATGTGTGTGTGCGCGCGCGCGCGTGTGTGTGTGTGTGTGTGTGTGTGTGTGTGTGTGTGTGTGTGTGTGTGTGTGTGTGTGTGTGTGTGTGTGTGTGTGTGTGTGTGTGTGTGAGGGAGAGAGAGAGAGAGAGAGACAGAGACACAGAGAGACAGAGAGAGAGAAAGAGTGAATGATGTCTAGCTAAACATTTACTTTCCCTGGCTTTGCAATTCACGGAGAACTCAAAAGCTGCAAGTTTGTCCTCGAGCCACATAATTATGTTTCCACACGTCGTCTATTCTTTTGTCAGCAATTCAGTCCTTGCGTGCTGGGGTCAACGGCATCGAAAGAGCCAGCTTCTTTCCTGCACCTTGAACGAAGCACTGAGGAGTTGCTTAGAACACGATTCTTCCTTTGACCATACCTCCAGTAGCAAAGACAGCACCCAACAGTGAGCATGTGAATGTGTATGTCTGGCTTGGTGTATTTTGGGACATGCACGTAGTGCACTTGAGGGAGACAGATGGCTGGATGATGTTCATTTGCACAGATATTCATCAATCAGCGGGGTGTGCGTGTGTGTGTGCGTGCGCGCGCGTGTGGTGTTTGTGTGTGTGTGTGTGTGTGTGTGTGTTGTGTGTGTGTGTGTGTGTGTGTGGTGTGTGTGTGTGTGTGCATGAATGTGCGGTGTGTTCTGCGTAGTACTGTCTGCTTCCTCCACTCGAGAAAGACATAAGCATGCACCGTTTCACCTCTTCTATACACGCTATTGTATATCATTTCATGAATAGAAAAAAAAGTCATGCCCATTTGACCACGACATGCCAGCGCAGAACAACACCAGGCGGTTGATTTTAACACATGCAGGAATTGGCAAGATGTGGGCAGTGCCCGCCATAGTCGACTGGACGACAAAAAAAGTTGAAACAAATAAAAATAAAACAAAACCAAAGTAACTTCTTGACAACAGCTTTCTGGATACATCTTGCCACAAGAGATAGAGGACCACTCAAGAGAGAGAGAGAGAGAGAGGGGGGGGATGGAGATAGAGAACACATGCAGCAAAATAAGCCAGCTATAAACATAGCTGTAGAATGATCACATTTCAAAACAAAAACTGCATCTCAAGAAATGAAAAAACAAACAAACAAACAAACAAACAAAGAAGCTAACAAACAGAAACCAACAACTATGAAATATGCAAACACCAGATGAGAACTGAACCTCGGTCAGTATGATTGAGATGTTTTTCTCTCTGCAGAGTTTAATCTCTGCAATGTTTCCTGGGTGATGCATGAGCCATGGACATGATCTAAGCGTAACATATCTTGAAGTATTCCGCATATTGCATTGAAAATTCAGGTAATTCACACACACACACACACACACACACACACACACACACACACACACACACACACACACACACACACACACACACTTTTTGTTTCCTTCATCTGCATAAACGCGTTAAAGAAAACAAAAGGAACGAGTGGGATAATTTGAACATCACAATGGTGACAACAACGGGGTTTACAGGACCCATACATTGTGGTCTTTACCAGACGTCACTTTTGATTACACACTTCCAATGATGCGGATCTCTCACGACACAAACATTTCACTGATACTTTACCATGCCTTACCCTCTGCCCACGTTTCAAGTCCCATACTTTTTGAATTTAAAGACAAAGCCTCTGTAAAATGCACAGGTTGTGAGAGACCCGGATTGTACAGTCACTGAAAAGTAACATTCAGTGAAACTTAATTCGTTTTCTTTTATATTTGACTTCTCTCTCTCTCTCTCTCTCTCTCTCTCTCTCTCTCTCTCTCTCTCTCTCTCTCTCTCTCTCTCTCTCTCTCTCTGTCCAAGCGGCATCATTCCAATGCACCTCATTCCAATTCCCCCATACACAACCACACTTGGTTTTGTTCTGTAACGAACCTAGCACCAGCACTCCACGGAGAGCGAACAATATTGAGGAATCATGATGCAACCCACTGGCAAAACACCACCTATTGCCAAGTTATTTGGAAATTGTTCCGTGATGCTTATTCTGATCAATTACATACTTGACTGCACCCTCCAAGCCTGCCAGCTCGGGGCGACCATGACTGCGTAGTCTCTGAGCTGGAGTGGGTGAGCATCCTTTCTCCAGAGGGCGCCACCACCATGTCCATTCAGTGGTGATCCTCTGAACCTGCCAAACCTGATGACCTTGACGAACTCACCACGGGCAAGGGTGAGGAGAGGAAAGTAAAAACCGGGATCACGAAGAGATCAGGTCTTGAAAGACCACAGAATCGGGGACTTTAAAAAGATCATTGTGAATGAGGATGATGAAGAAGGAAGCTATGGAAACACTGTTCTGGTCTCACACTTCATGACAGTGCTGTACTCAACACTTCTTATCACACTGTTCTCTTTGAGTCAAGCAGGCCCGAGTGATGTACACTCCAGAATTACTGGTCAGGCTCTTTGAGCATCACTCTCACAGATGCGGAATCTGTTGAGTGGATGAAACTCAACTGTGAGTGTCCAGTCTTGCCGTTTGAGCCCTTTGAACACTCAGTTATGGGCTGAAGGCGTTCAGAACCCTAACCCTCACAAATGTCTTTTGACAGGAATTGAACTCAATATCTTCCTGTCTGAATGTCGATGATGCTAGCCACTACACCACAGTGACTGGTTCTGTTTGACTCTTCTACTGTCTTGCATTTGCTGTACCCGAATTAAAACGGCATCTAATGCTTTTTTTTTTAACTTTTGGAATACAATTCATTTGATCCACATGCTAACGCTTTAGATGTTTGTTAATTTAAATGAATGAAAATGGGCAAATACATGCTTGAGTCATTTGCACTTTAGTTTCCATGCAGTTTTGACTGTGAAGTGACCTACTGTACATGTCGTTGTCAACAGAAACGGGACGCATACAGGTATTTCTGCTACGACAATACACTGATTTACATGCAAAAATACACTGCTGTCCATCGAAAAAAGAAAGAAAGCAACATCGTTCGTTGTAATAGAAAAATTCTGTCTAACCTCAAAAAACATTCCTTTCATCCACATAGTATTAAGGGCATAAGGATGAGACAACTGTCTCAGAAAAGAAATCTCATAAATCCTGGCGTATGGCACAAACTATAAAACTGCAAGAGTATAAAAGCTTGTTGCAACAAAAACAAAAACAAACAAAACAAACAAAAAGGGGGGGAAATAAATAAAAACGAACAAAAAATCCGAGTTCACTGGCGCTTCATGTGGCAGGCCGCAATCTGAGTAATATCATTCACCATTGAAACATGTCGCTGGACGCCATAACTATTGTAGGCCTACTCTTGCTGACGTCTTCAGGGTCACCAACACCACTCCTACTGTCCACACCATCTGACTTTGCATCTTGTTCTTTTTCAAAAGCTCAGTTTCACCTGGAATTTCTGCTTCACTGTTCTGTCACCATTAATTTCTCATCATCACTAAAGGTTGCAATTTCCTCACACACAAGATAAAAGTGATGTATTACTGTTTTGGAGAAGAACGGTTTCCTGTTCGCCAGTGCCAGAAGCAATAAGCGTCTTCCTAAACAAATGTATTCCAGTAAAAAAAAAAACCCACACACAATAAAAACCACTAGCGCACACTATCTATAAGTCTATAAACACGCTAGTTGACAGAAAGAATCTGATTAAATACAGCTCAAAGTGAAGCAATGATAAACTGGGCATGCTCATACAAATGTTCGTGATGAATGGTTTGTTTTCCAAGGTGTCTAACCAGCTGTCTCCCTTCAGCGTGGAGTGGCAACTATCTTGAATGGTTTGGGGGTATGAGCAATCATGATGCTTGCATCGCTGGCAGGGTCATAGGTCACACCGTCAGGCAAGGCGAAGGTGAATCGCTTGAGGAAACAGGCCAGAAGCAGCAGCAGTTCCTGTTTAGCCACGCTCTCTCCCAGACACACTCTCCGTCCGGCAGAAAACGGCATCCAACCTTTGGGTGTTGGCTTCAGCTTGCCTGTACACACGCGCGGCGCGCGCACACACACACACACACACACACACACACACGCACACACACACACACACACACACACACACACACACACACACACACACACACACGCACACACACACACACACATACAAAACGTGCGTGTGCGCACACACACATACACACACATACACACACAGACACACACTTTCTCTCTCTCTCTCACACGCACACACACACACACACACACAGACACACACACACACACACACACACACACACACACACACACACACACACACACACACACACACTATACACGCGCACACACTAACACTCACACAAATGCGCACGCACACACATACACATCAATACATTCATATACAAATACTTACTAATGTAGGAATGCGCATACATTTACATGCACACATTCATACACAACCATTTATAAATGTGTGAATGCACACGCACATAAATGCACATAAATTTACATAAACACACATGTACACTAACACACACGTGCATGCCCTCGCACACGCACACACACACACACACACACACACACACACACACACACACACATTGCACAGATCCGAATAGGACTTCAGTTTACTATTCTGTCTGAAAGTGACTAACGTGAATGACAGTATCCACGTGCTGCAACCGTTAATTTCTAACAATTTTGTTTATCAAGTTTACCATAGGAAAATGTGGAATGAAAGTAAACCTTACTCGGATCTGGCAGTGGAAATTAGAGGTAGAGACACTCCTTTACAATAAAAAAAAACTGGAGGAAAACACTTTCGGCTATTACTTTACGTGTCATGGGACACCAAAATGAATTCCACCATACCACTCCTGGAAGACATGAAAAAGGAACAGAAAGGAGGACACGGTGAGATAAAAGCAGAAACAGTGACAGTCACAAAGAAATCTAGGGACATAGACAGACTTCACCTTCACCGTCAAGAAATCGTTCAGGTTTGAATTCGTCCGGTTCGTCCCACAGTTGAGGGTCATGGGTCACAGCCCAGAGGTTGACCATCACCATGGTGTCCTGTAAGAAAACAACAGAACGGATTAGTCATGACACCATTCACATGTTCATCACCTCCAGGTTGAACTACGTGACACCATTAGAAGTGGTACATCTCGGCACCACCTGCATTGGGTCACCATTACCAGGGGGTTACAAAAGAACCTAAAAAAATATATGTCAATGCCCTCCTGTTCACTCTTACGATGATTGCAATGTGAAACTAGCAGAACTTATCAATTTTGTCACCACCCAGGTGTTACTCATCACTGGTGTGTCCTGTGAAAAGGCAGTTGCAATGATTAATCATGTCACAGGTTAGATGTTCAGATGGAATATATATTGGTCATGTAAATGAACTGAATTTTTAAAGGATAAAATACAGGAGGAAAACGGGGGAGAAAAAGGAAACAGGTCTATTTTGCTGATGGAGAAGAGGATACTAAACACATGAGAAGAAGAAGAAGAAGAAAAACCAAGGATAGCCCAACTAAGATGCTCCGTTGGTTTGCATATACCTAAGGCCAAACCAAAATGACAAACTGACCCAGACACAACGGTATTACCTTGGGCACATCGTATCCTCCCACAGAGGTATCCCACAATGCCTTGTGAGGCAGGGAAAGGGGCACCACACAGGACAGTCGCATCGTCTCCTGGAGCACGGCCTGTGTGTACTGCAGCTGATTGCGGTGTCCCATCCTGGGCATCTCCATGCCTGTCACTGCATCAATCTCTGCCTGTGCCCGCCTCTGAATCTGTCAATGGACAGAAACTATTGTTTGATGACGAATTTGAACTATTCCACTCACAGTGAAACATATTCTTTTGGAGTGTTGGGACTTGCACGATGTCAGACATAAACACTGCACGATGTGAGACATAAACACTTTAAGGCAGAGTCCATGAAAACCATGTTCAGAGGCGTCCCGCATGAAGTGATCTTTGAATTTCTGAAAGAGATTAACATTTTTCATCTCATCTACAGGAGAAAGATTTTTTACGAAGTTTCTGGTGCGTTTAGAAGATGTATTTTAAAGAGATGTGTTAGAGGTTTTATTTTTTTTTTTGCTTTTGGATGACTTGTGAGTTGACTGTAACGTGGTGACAGCCCTGATATGGCCCTTTGCGGTCGGCTGGGCTATAAGCAACATTACCTTACGTTACCTTATTCTGCAACAAGACAATAAAGACAACAGCATCAGCTGTGTGATGAGTAGAGGTGAAAGGCGTGGTCCACAAGGGCTGGACTCAGGGACTGTTCTCCATTAAATGTGACAGAGTGCCTGTTGATCAAGGTTCACCTCTACACCCTCACTCTTACTGATGGCACAGTGCCTGTTGATCAAGGTTCACCTCTACACCCTCACTCTTACTGATGGCACAGTGCCTGTTGATCAAGGTTCACCTCTAAACCCTCACTCTTACTGATGGCACAGTGCCTGTTGATCAAGGTTCACCTCTACACCCTCACTCTTACTGATGGCACAGTGCCTGTTGATCAAGGTTCACCTCTACACCCTCACTCTTACTGATGGCACAGTGCCTGTTGATCAAGGTTCACCTCTACACCCTCACTCTTACTGATGGCACAGTGCCTGTTGATCAAGGTTCACCTCTACACCCTCACTCTTACTGATGGCACAGTGCCTGTTGATCAAGGTTCACCTCTACACCCTCACTCTTACTGATGGCGAAAGGAGAAACTTAGCTACCAATTACTGAAAGAAATTTTCATTTTTCTCCGGACTGTTAAACTATTGAAGAATGGCTCAAGTGTAATTTTCCTTATGTTGAAGCACTCACAACGTGCTCATATTCCGAGTGACAGGAAGATGTTGAGGAAACTGACATGCGCAAACAGGTCCCTGTGACGGAGACTTCTTCCCATCTAGGTTTTAGCGGTAGTCTAGGTGATCTGCTGACTTGATTAATGCAAAATCAAGTCAGTGAGAAAGGGACGGGGAAGAGCTTCTTTGTGCAAAGAGCAGAACAAAAGAAATATGCCAATCAAATTTGGCCCCAGGTAATGAGTGTCTGACTTCTGGTTAGTCCTTTGATTAGAAGCCACATCTAGATGTGCGTGCACCTTGGCTTAAGGCTGTGTCAGACCAATTGACAGAGGCTAGAACACCAAGGCTACATCATAATGTTGTTATGCTCAGCATAGTTATGTGGGGATTGTCTTCAGTCGTGACAAGTTCCTAGCATAACATTATCAGTTTCCAAAACCACCCGAAGTCGGAGTGTGGCTGCCCACGTGGCGGGTAATCTTACTTTATTCACAGCTAGACGGGAACTCTAGACAGTGCAAACTTCACTCAAAGGTCAAACCAATCATGGATCAACCCTTTAGTTCAGATCTGTACCAAAACATACATCAAAAATATATATTGTTACATGGAAGAACAAAGAGGGTCAGATGTATACTTTCATTTTCTTATTAAACAACAACAAACCAACAACAATGAACCAACAAATACTCGCGTACAACTCAGTTCTTAAGCAATACAAAATTGTATTTCTGCAAGGTGAAGTAAAAGTAGGCACAGACTTTTAAAAAAATGCTGCCCATGCACTTCATTGATAGAATACAGCAAATACAAATTATCAATGTTTAAATCACCAGAAATTTTTCTTATTCTATGAAAGTGCACAATTTCATAGATATTTGCCAATTCATAACCAGTAACATCACAATGTTCAATCTACTGAGAAATTTATAATAATCTAGCTAAACAGATCTTAGATCTGCTATTTGATCCTGAAATCCACACTACAGATCCACTCACATCACACACACACACACACACACACACACACACACACACACACACACACACACACACACACACACACACACACACGTGTGAGCGACAAGACGACCCTGAAGACTGCTATGCAATCTGCCGCTGATCGTTTCAATGTAACCATAAATTACCTGCAAAGAGCATAACTTTACACGTTTTTCTTATATTTAACTAAACAAATGTACACTTGTGTGTATGCATTTGTTAAAATGATTGTGTGCACACTTGTGTGTCTGCATCAGCGAGTGTATGCTGTGAGTGAGGAATACCTCAGGATGTCCAGCCATATACATCATGGCCCAGTCCAAGGTCATTCGTGACGTGTCCACCCCGGCAGCCAACAGATTCATAAGCGTTTGTCGCACGTGGACGTTTGTAAACCTGGCCATGACCTGTGCACTCTCTTCCCGCTCAGCCTCTTTCTGAGCTAGCAGGATGCTGTCTGCCACATCGTGAATGTTGTCAGGGGTGAAGCTCTGTCGATGCTTTTCAATATTTTCCTCAAGGTACTCCCGGATCTCAGACAAGGAAGCAATAGCCACCTGAAAGCTTTTCGTGGGCCAGTACTTCAGAAGAGGAATAACATCTTCAAGAAATCCATTCCCAACTTCTTTATTAATTCTGTCAAAGAGTCCAGCCAGTCGGTGGATTGAAGGATCATCGTAAGGTTTGGCTTCCCCGAAACAGATGGAGTCGATGATGTGAAACATGAGGGTAGAGTTGTAAGGACAGGGGTCAAAGGGCCCAGGCTCTGATTCTATTCTGTCAGCTACTTTAGCCATGACCTCATGCACGACCTTCTCGAGGTGTGACCCTGTCATGTAGTGTTTAAGAGCACTGACGGCAATTTTGCGGTGAAGTTTCCAAGTCTGGGAAAAGTCGGTGAAGGCGATGTCTTTACGTCCTTCACTCGTGATGTCCAAGGAATAGAGGTACGGCCTGCCAGCGAAATCATTCCCTGCATCATAAAGGCGAGCATCTTTTCTCTTGTTGTCATCGTCATCAATCAGGGTATAAACCACAGACCAAAGATGGAATGCAAAATCAAAAGAAGTGCAGGATTTCACTTTGACATGATATACATGGACTTCATTTCTAGTCATTCGCACATGCTGATCTGGTTTTGACTTTTTGTCAGCGTGTGATCAAAACTGGACCCTGGGGCCCACATTGGACTGTTTGTCGTGTTTGTATTGTACACGTTGAACCCTGAGATCTAAACTCAATCGTTTGTTAAATCAGTGTATCATACAAGCTGGACCAAGAAACCTGCATTTAACTGTTTGTTACGTCAAGGTACAAGTGGTGCAAGAGGCCTCCACCTATCTGTTTGCGATGTGAGTGTGTGATACGAGATGGACCCTGAGGTTTAAACTCAGTCGTTTGCTATGTGAGCGTGGGATACAAGATGGACCCTGACGTTTAAAATCGGTCGTTTGCTATGTGTGTGATACAAGATGGACCCTGAGGTTTACATGACTCTGGCTCTGAGGTTTAAACTCAATCGTTTGCTGTGTGAGTAAGTGATACGAGATGGACCCTGAGGTTTAAACTCAATCGTTTGCTATGTGAATGTATGATACGAGATGGACCCTGAGGTTTACATGACATTGGCTCTGAGGTTTAAACTCAATCGTTTGCTATGTGAGTGTAAGAAACAAGATGACCCTAAGTTTACATGACATTATTTGTCACGTTAGTGTATGCAACAAGCTGGACCCTGGGTTCTAAATTCAAATGTTGGCCATGTCAGTGTGCAATACGAGCTGGACCAAGAGGCCTACAAGTGTTTGTCATGTCCGTGTGCAATGCAAGCTGGACCCCCAATGCATACAATAAACTTAGCACTTCATATACACTCACCCCTACCCCCCTTCCCCATCACCATCTTCTTTCTCCCTTACATTTTTTTAGAACAAAGTTAATAGAGAGTCACCATGGGCAAACGAGACTTTACAACAAAAAAGGGAGTGTTTACACTGGCTGTTTTCATTAGGATAAATGGGTGGGGATGGGTGGAGGGGGATTGCTCACTGTGTATCATACAGCAGCACAAAACACCCACCTTTCTGTACCAGAGCCTCATTGATGGTGTCCAAGTCGTTGAGCGTGACACACAGCACAGGGCCGAAGTAGACAGAGATGACAGGGCCGTACTTCTCTTTGGCCCAGCGATCCAGAGTGACGTAGAACGATCTCTCTTTGCTCCTCATCCACAGTAGGTTGCCTAGCAGCGGTAGCGGCCAAGGTCCTGGGGGAGACGTCGACGCTTCTTCATCAGCTGGTATGTCAGGAACCACACCACAGCTCCCACAACCAGGGCTTGGGTCATGGGTGAAGCAGGGATCCTGGCACTGACCGCTCTGACAGTGGTGAGGGCGTGTTGACAGGAGTCGTGTACTGCGTTCACAAGATTACCCATGACAGTGGACAGGGCCTGAAAACAGCAAACAACATACACATTGTGATGAATACATTATGAATCAGACCATTTCAGTTATAAAACTGTTATGTTAAGGGTGACATTCAAAACAGTTCGTTTCTCAATGCTCCAGTGTAAACAGATCGTGACGGGAAGGGGTGGAAGGTGTTGTCCTCGAGGGAAGGACTCGGAGTGCATTCTCTGTTAAAATCAAGGAGTAGTTTGTATATCAAAATTCACCCCTACCCTTTCTCTCAATATTGGTGGAAGAAGGAACCTTCCAGTACTAGTTCTCTAAAGAAATTTAGATTTGTCTCAGCATGACTGTTAAAACTATTCAACAATGGCTCACGTGAATTTATCTTCAGTTTATACACTTGAAAGTCTTAGCCGGGTTAGTTGCCTGGTGAGAGACATTCACCGATGTCTGTCTGGTTTATTGACGTGATCACTTAGTCTCTAGATGTAGGCCTGTTGGTTAGTCAGTTGTTCACTTAATCACTCTGTGGTATAGATTTGGGTGTAAGAGGGTCGCAGGGTGTGTGAAAGTTACAAAACCTAGTTTGTACGTGAGTGGTTTGGATTCAAACTTGATGAATCCTCACATTAGCCCTCTGAACTTTTGGGAAAGTGTTTGTACTCAGCCACCATAGGTGAGACTAACACAGATAAGTAACCTCTTCAAAGGAAGGGTTCTTCGAAGGGTTTCGATTAGTGATTGCATCAATGACGTGGGCCTCTCGTCAGTGTGCCAGATCTCGTGAAGCTGACAGAATTCCAGGCACTGCTCCTCCATCATGTTTTACGGGTTCCGCAGAATGGACAACGGTGGTTGGCTGGGCTCTAAACAACATGAATGGACAACGGTGGTTGGCTGGGCTCTAAACAACATGAATGGACAACGGTGGTTGGCTGGGCTCTAAACAACATGAATGGACAACGGTGGTTGGCTGGGCTCTAAACAACATGAATGGACAACGGTGGTTGGCTGGGCTCTAAACAACATGAATGGACAACGGTGGTTGGCTGGGCTCTAAACAACATGAATGGACAACGGTGGTTGGCTGGGCTCTAAACAACATGAATGCGGTGGTTGTGGTAACTGATGACAACGTGGTTGCTGGGCTCTAAACAACATGAGGACGGTGGTTGGCTGGGCTCTAAACAACATGAATGCGATGGTGTGTTGTGAAAGTCTGCAGCCTTTCAACGTGTGGTTGGCTGGGCTCTAAACAACATGAATGCGATGGTGTGTTGTGAAAGTCTGCAGCCTTTCAACGTGTGTTGGCTGGGCTCTAAACAACATGAATGCGATGGTGTGTTGTGAAAGTCTGCAGCCTTTCAACGTGTGGTTGGCTGGGCTCTAAACAACATGAATGCGATGGTGTGTTGTGAAAGTCTGCAGCCTTTCAACGTGTGGTTGGCTGGGCTCTAAACAACATGAATGCGATGGTGTGTTGTGAAAGTCTGCAGCCTTTCAACGTGTGGTTGGCTGGGCTCTAAACAACATGAATGCGATGGTGTGTTGTGAAAGTCTGCAGCCTTTCAACGTGTGGTTGGCTGGGCTCTAAACAACATGAATGCGATGGTGTGTTGTGAAAGTCTGCAGCCTTTCAACGTGTGGTTGGCTGGGCTCTAAACAACATGAATGCGATGGTGTGTTGTGAAAGTCTGCAGCCTTTCAACGTGTGGTTGGCTGGACTCTAAACAACATGAATGCGATGGTGTGTTGTGAAAGTCTGCAGCCTTTCAACGTGTGGTTGGCTGGACTCTAAACAACATGAATGCGATGGTGTGTTGTGAAAGTCTGCAGCCTTTCAACGTGTGGTTGGCTGGACTCTAAACAACATGAATGCGATGGTGTGTTGTGAAAGTCTGCAGCCTTTCAACGTGTGGTTGGCTGGGCTCTAAACAACATGAATGCGATGGTGTGTTGTGAAAGTCTGCAGCCTTTCAACGTGTGGTTGGCTGGGCTCTAAACAACATGAATGCGATGGTGTGTTGTGAAAGTCTGCAGCCTTTCAACGTGTGGTTGGCTGGGCTCTAAACAACATGAATGCGATGGTGTGTTGTGAAAGTCTGCAGCCTTTCAACGTGTGGTTGGCTGGGCTCTAAACAACATGAATGCGATGGTGTGTTGTGAAAGTCTGCAGCCTTTCAACGTGTGGTTGGCTGGGCTCTAAACAACATGAATGCGATGGTGTGTTGTGAAAGTCTGCAGCCTTTCAACGTGTGGTTGGCTGGGCTCTAAACAACATGAATGCGATGGTGTGTTGTGAAAGTCTGCAGCCTTTCAACGTGTGGTTGGCTGGACTCTAAACAACATGAATGCGATGGTGTGTTGTGAAAGTCTGCAGCCTTTCAACGTGTGGTTGGCTGGACTCTAAACAACATGAATGCGATGGTGTGTTGTGAAAGTCTGCAGCCTTTCAACGTGTGGTTGGCTGGACTCTAAACAACATGAATGCGATGGTGTGTTGTGAAAGTCTGCAGCCTTTCAACGTGTGGTTGGCTGGACTCTAAACAACATGAATGCGATGGTGTGTTGTGAAAGTCTGCAGCCTTTCAACGTGTGGTTGGCTGGACTCTAAACAACATGAATGCGATGGTGTGTTGTGAAAGTCTGCAGCCTTTCAACGTGTGGTTGGCTGGACTCTAAACAACATGAATGCGATGGTGTGTTGTGAAAGTCTGCAGCCTTTCAACGTGTGGTTGGCTGGGCTCTAAACAACATGAATGCGATGGTGTGTTGTGAAAGTCTGCAGCCTTTCAACGTGTGGTTGGCTGGGCTCTAAACAACATGAATGCGATGGTGTGTTGTGAAAGTCTGCAGCCTTTCAACGTGTGGGCGATTTCAGTGTTTCTACGACTTCTTCTTCATGGGACGTTAAAACGTCAACCTAAATTCAACCGTACTTTAAAGTTCATCATGACGTGGTCGTGGTCGCCGCTAAGACTGACTTCTGAACACGTTGTTGTTTTAGATTGATTGGTGACAGAGCTTACAAGAATACAATTTACCTGGGTGTAATACGGACTATTTTAGGAGCGCTATGTCCATCCACGGTATGTTTATACTCAACTGGTGTGCAAGCCAGAACCAAGTGATTGTCACAGGCGAATTCAAGCAGGTGGAGTCCCCTCTTGCCGGTCTTTCCATTACGGTAGGGACTGCAGAAGTTGTTGTGGGTTTTTTTCAGTCTATTTGGGCATCTATACTAACCTCGGCATTCTAGTCACCCTGAACGATGATGATGATGATGTCTTTCTTGTCAACCTTGCTGATGTTGTTGTTGTCGTACCCTGGCTAAAAGACTCAAGGAATCATCCGAACAGCCGAAGTATTTGAACACTATGGTACAAATGCATCAGCTTGGGATATGAACATTACGTGTGTGACCGTTTTTGATTACCCAGCTACATGGGCAGCCACACTCCGACTTCGAGGAATTTTGGAGACTGATGGTGTTAAGCTAGGAGCTTGTCACAACTGAAGACAATCCCCGCATAACTATGCAGAGCATAACAACATTTTGATGTAGCCTTGGTGTTCTAGCCTATGTCAATTGGTCTGACACAGCCTTAAGCCAAGGATGGACGTTGCTGAGGATCCTTTGAAGTTGTGTAGAATTTTTCAATGTGATCATTATTCTAGTTTGTTGTGGAAGCATGTACATGGTTTTGTTCGCAATCCTGATAGAAACAGAGCAACATGCCAGTACAGCGTTCCTTATGTTCTTATTACCACCCCCATCCACCATGTACATTACAATTTCAGCACTGGAGCTATCATATATCTCTCTGTACTTCTCCACAATTTCTCTGTCTGTGCTTCCTCATTAACTGACATTGGAAAAATCTATATTCCTGTAACTCGAAGCTGATTACCCAAAACTACTCAAATGTTAAATAGATTAAAGAGTATTCTTAACAGTGATTCAAGGAAGCAGAAACAGATGCATTTGAGTTTGATAACATAACTTTAAATTACAAGGTAAATTGTGAAATATTAGGCATCCACCCCAAGCAAATTAGTTTTTGACAAGGACGAGATACTGAAAGGTTTCGTGGCCTACACTATATTTAGATACTAACACTGTTTGAACAAGTTAATTCCCTTTTACGCCATTCTGCGGGGGTGGGGGGTGGGGTGGGGGGATAATTGGGCGAACCGTCTTCAGCATGAACAGTAAAGAAGATAACAGTCGCATAAATACATCGTTTGAAATTTTGAAGGGACCAATACCCATGAATTATTTCAGCAAGTTTATTATATTTCATCTACAACCTAGGCATGTGAACTCCGGCTTTAATCATGACTTTGATAATTTAAGCAACTATATTCCTGAAGAGTATTACCCAAATTTACAAAGATTAAAAATTGAATCGTACTTCAATGATCGTTTTGGGAGAAACAGAAGACATTAGGCTAAATGTATTTGACAATACAAGACGATCGGGTTCACACCAATTCATTTATATGCACCCAAACAATTTCATTCTTTGACAACAAACTGTTGTATATAGTGTGCGTCCATACCTATTTCAAGCTTGTAGGAACAGGTTGAAGAAAAAGCATATGCCCATTTCCCGGAAGGGGGTGGTATGAGTCGAGGACGCTATTATGATGTACATTAGGTAACAGTGAACAGACTTTTCATCGTTGATAAATTTGTAAGAAGCCAAGTACTTAGGAACATCACAAGACAACACAACCTACAACTAGAGCAAATGAAAAACAAGGAAACATGGAATTTGATGTAGCTACCATTAAATCTTATGAAACTGATACAAAAACATTATAGCATCTTTTAGAAGAAGAAATGGATTGTATTGAAAATCAAAACGACTAGGAATTTTTTTCCACCAAGAGTCATTTGAAGCCCAAATTGCCTCCGATCCTTTAAAATGTATGATGACACTGCATTTCGTCGACAGACCTACAAGGATGTTGGATATAGCGTGGCAAAACTCCCATCTAAGAATGAACACGTCAAATGATATGTAACATCGAGATGAAAAAAAAATGTATGTGTTCCAAGGCTGTGTGTAGAACACCCCGAGACCTCGAAACTAAAAAGCAAATGAAAAAGCTTGATTAACATGTAATGGCTTTTTGCTGCTTCTACCAAATCAGACAAACATAAGGGAGCCACGAGAAAAGACCATACAGGGCTTTTTCACCCGATTAAAGTCAGATCCCCCAAGTCATTCCTCACACCAACCCCTTTTAAAATGTACTTCTAAATCATCTCGAAAAATTTTCACCCCTGTAAAATCACCCCACATAATAATAAATGTTAACTCTCAGAAATGAAGTCAACATCAGCGGAACATCTGAACAGCAGCGCCCGGGTGTGGTACCAGTACTAATAGTAACGTATATTCAAGACAACTTGAAATTTTCTTCATTTTGTGTTCACAAACGAGAGAGAAGAGAGAGAGAGAAAGAGAGAGAGAGAGAGAGAGAGTAGAAGTGAGACAAGACAAGACAAGACAAACAAGACAAAATTCCTTTATTTACGAGGATAATAGATAAGCACTAACGTGCTTTTTTATTGTAGATCACATGGAAACATCTCTACGCAGCGAGGTGGGACTTGACGAACATGCAATGAAATCACTTATTTGTAAGAAATCAAGAAGCAAGAAAGGATGAAATATAAGGAAGAGAAAGAAGAAATAGAAGATAAAGACAAACAGACAAACAAAAAAATAAGAATAATAATAAAGCAAAACGCAACAGTCCCCGAAGGGACAAATATGAATAATTAATTAAAATTAAATGACAAGCAAGGGTATGAAAATAGAGGAACTCAAATAAAATGAAGAGAGAAGAGAACGGGGATAGGAGTAGGTGGGCTGGGGAAACAATGTAATTAACTACAACTAAAGATTGAGGTATATGAAGAAGGGGAGGAGGAAGTGGGGGGTAGGGAGGAGAGTGGGCGGGAACATATTTTGAAAAACGTAAAGAACGGCACGTATGCAAGAGAGAGAGGGGGAGAGGAGAGATGAGAGAAGGGAGGAGGAGAGAGCAGAGAGAGAGACGTTGAGAGAGAGAGGAGGAGGGGAGAGAGAGGAGAGAGAGAGGAGGGGAGGAGTGCATGAGGAGAGATAGGAAGAGAGAGAGAGTGAGATGAGGGGGGGGGGGGGGGGGGGGGGGGGGGGGGGGGGGGGGGGGGGGGGGGGGGGGGGGGGGGGGGGGGGGGGGGGGGAGGAAAAAAAGAGAGAGAGAGGAGAGAGGAGGATGGAAGGGAGAGGGGGAACAGCATGAGTTTGTAATGATTGAAATGGAACTGTACTAAAACGTACAATAATTACCTTGTATAAAATCAGACAGTAAAATGAACATGACAAAATATGTACGGAATTCGGAACATACACACGCACACATGCACAGACAGAGACAGAAGAGAGAGAGAGAGAGAGAGAGAGAGAGAGAGAGAAGAGAGAGGCAAGAGAAGAGAGAGAGAGAAAAGAGAGAGAGCGGCAGAGAGAGAGAGAGAGAGAAGAGAGAGAGAGAGAGAGAGGAGAGGGGAGAAAAGGGAAGGAGAGAGAGAGAGAAAGTGAAAAAAGGGGACAACATAATAATCATTTTCAAAAGATTATATCCATATGCACACTATATATACCCACACATACACACCACACACACACACCACACACACACATATATATTTATATATACATATATATATATATATATAATTATATATATATTATATATATATATATAATACAACATACACCCACACATATACATATACCAACACATTACATGTACATACATATACAGCACACACTACATGGCATGCGCACACGTACATTATATATATACACCCCATACATACATACATACAAACTTACTACATACATACACATACACTGGTTATATATATATATATATATATAATATATCAAGATACTTGATACATGAAAAAAAGAAGAAGAAAAAAAATTAGAAAAGACAAATTGGGTTAAGTACCATGAAAAAGGGATGATTTATGTTTTTGAGATTACTTGGTATTACTTATGGTTTTTTTATTTATTTTTATTTATGGTTTTTTAAAATTATTTTTACCGCAGAAGATGGGTAAGGAAAGTGTTTTTGAAAGTTGTGGTACAATGGATTTGTTTGATGTATTCTGGAAGGGAGTTCCACAAAGAGGTTCCCGATACGTTAGACTTGATTTAAATAGGTCAATTCTGGGGATTGGGAATATGGAGTTTGTGGGAGTTCTCGACGAGGACTTTTGAGAATCGTCTCATTAAAGTTGTTGGAGCATTCCCGGTCAGAATCTTGTGCATCATTAGCCCTTTGTTGTATTTGAGTCTCTGGCTGAATGGAAGAATGTGAAGATGTTTATAATCAGAGCTTCGAGGCTAGTTTTCTTCAGAAGGATTAGTTTGAGCGCTCGTTTATGTAGGCTGAACAAGGGTTTTTAGTGTGTTTGCACTTGCAGAATCCCATATAGTCGATGCATAATCAACATGAGACTGAATATGAGCATGGAAAAAAAGTTTTCGTGAGTGAAGGTCAAGAAAGTGTTGATTTTGGTGAGCTGATAGACTTTCTGGGAGAGCTTTTTGCATAGTAACGTTATGTGGGGATTCCAGCTGAGACTATTGTCAATTATTAGTCCTAATACTTTATGATGAGTGACTTGTTCCACAAGTACATATTGAGGTGTATAGGAGGGAAATCTTTGGTGAGCTTTTGTCTTTTTGCCTAGTTGTAATGTACATGAGTTTTGTTTTTTGAGGGTGAAGTGACATATGATTTAGTTCGGTCCATTTTACAAGGTCGTTGGTACCTCTTGCAAATGTTTGAAAGACTGGAAGGATCATTATGGCTGGTGTGAATTGTGGTGTCATCTGCAAAGAGGTCGCATGTAGATCTCACATGTAGGGTAGGTCATTAATGTAGATTGAGAAGAGTAACGGGCCTAAAATGGAGCCTTGTGGAATGCCATACTTAAGAGTTGTTATAAGAAGAGACAGCCTTTCCCCGATAAGACGCATTGTTGTCGTTTTGTGATGTATGATTTTAGAAGGATAAGG
This sequence comes from Conus ventricosus, assembly GCA_018398815.1. NCBI lineage: Eukaryota > Metazoa > Mollusca > Gastropoda > Neogastropoda > Conidae > Conus > Conus ventricosus. Next base: position 7,806,166 of record CM031599.1, on the reverse strand, counting down.
GCGGATTTTGAAAGACCGTATATCTCCAGTTTTCGAATAAGGAGATTGTGGTCAATGACATCGAATGCTTTTTAAAATCAACGAATAAGACACCACAATATCTGTTGTTATTAATATTATTAAGCCACACATCTACAAGATTGATTAATGCAGAATGGCAGGAATGTTTCTGTCTGAAACCAGACTGTCTGGGATGGAGCAAATCGTACTTGTTGAAGTGATGAAGGATGTGTTATTATTTAATGCTTTTCTAGAGGTTTGGAAAGGATAGATAAGATTGATATTGGTCTGTAGTTTGAAGGATCAGTATTATCACCAGATTTAGGGAATGGGATAACTTTTGCTTTTTGAACGCATTAGGAAAAAACTTTTATCTATGCACAGATTAAAGATATACGTTAACATGTCAGTTATAACTGGAGCCGAGAGTTTCAGAATTTTGCCATCTATGCCATCTAGTCCACGTGTTCCTGACTGTTTGAGATGAAGTAGGTACTGATACACCTCGTGCACAGTTATGAGTGGAATGTGTAGTTCAGACGTGATTTTTTTGTCGTGACAAAATTGATGGAGTTCTTTAAGTTCATTAGAGCTTGAATGATCAGTAGTAACAACTGTATCTGAATGGTAGAGAAGTGAGTGTTAAGTTGTTCAGCAGAAATACCTTTGATAACAGTTGATTTTGAAGAAGAACTGTTGTTGTTAAGCTGGTTTATTGCTTGCCAAACCAGTTTGGATTTTGTTTGGAAGTTAATAACTCGCGATAGTATTTAGTTTTTTTCCCTGCGCTTCTGAGAGTTTATTGCATTCTTAGTGATCTTGATTCTTCTTCATAGCCATGTTCTTTCAAAAGGTCTCTAAGGTAGCACGCCTCCTGTAATTCTTTCGTGTACCACGGTGGTTTGGGAATATGCTTTACTCTGATTGTTTTTAACGGAACATGTCTGTTATAGACTTCTGTAAAAATTTCGAAACCAAAAGTCAATCGCTGAATCTGGATCAGCAATATTGTATACTGTATTAAGTTCTGAGTTCATTAAATCAAGCAAAAAGTTTTTGTTCGTTAAATTTTGAGAAGCAACGATAGGTTATGGTTTTGTGGCCTGGTTTTGGGATTTTCACTCCATGTTTAGACCATGTAACACACACTGGGTAATGATCACTAGAAGAGAAGACTGGTACACAAGCTTCTAGTATGTTATTTTCATTTGAGATATAGATATGGTCAATGATTGTCTTTGAAGTTGGTGTTACTCTGGTGGGTGTTTTGATAATCTGATGTAAATTCAACACACTTATCATTTGGCTCCATTGGCTGTTTGATTTCAAAAGATCTACATTGAAGTCACCGAGATAAACAATCTCTTTACATTCTAAGGAAACTGCGTCCATCATAGTAACAAATTTATCAGTCCAGCTGACTCTTTCTTGCTGGGTTCCGATAGCAAAACCCGATTAAAATGGATCGTGATTGTTCAGTGTGATTTGTATCCACACTGCTTCTACGTAATGCTGTTCTAGGTGGGAAAGTCTCTTGAAGTTGAGAGATTCACTGACATACACTAGAAGACCTGTCTCTTTGTCTTTAGTAGGGTCTTTTCGAACGATTATTATAACCTGGGACTGCTTTCATCTTTATCACTAATGTAGGTATTTTAGTCTTGATTCGGAGAGACCCAGAACATGGAATGGCTTTTGGTGGTTCGATTATCAGGGTCGAGATATCAGAGATCTTACTGACTGCACTATTGATATTTAAATGGCAAAATTCTCAGTCCATCTCTCGATGGCCATGAGTTCTGGTTTGTGGTCATTTTATGTCCTGATGCACAAGTAAATGGAAAAACAAAAAGAAAGGGGAAAAAGGACACGTATAAAAAAGTAAAATAAATAATGAAAAAAACAACAACAACAACAACAAAAAACAGCAACAATAACAACAACAACAACAAAAAACAAGAAAAATCAATCAAACAAACTGGTAGATTAGGTACCACAGCAGTGGTTCGGAAATAGGTGACTGAGAATGCACTTACAATTTAATGTGATCATATTGCTTTAGGTTGTACAGGACGAAGTACTGCAAGACTAAAAAGCACAATTCCTGTATGTTGCACGCACAGAATCTCCAACTCATATGTATCTGAACACACATATATAGCTGATAATCAGATTAAATTGTCTATAGGTCCAAGTCTGTTTGGCACAAATGCGTTGCACTTATGGAGCGCTCTCCAATCAGTCACATCCACCGAAACACAGGTAAAAGAAAGTTTTTTTTTTTTTTTTTTTTTTTAGAAACACAAATGTAGTCTGACATTCAGTGAAGGCACATATGATTCATGAGCCACAGTTCAGTCATTTCTGAAACATGGGGCGAAATGTCTTTAGTAACACGAGTGGTCTTGATAGTAAATGAGTAGAAACACAAAATGTTTCAGCACAGCCTACGGTGATCACTGGGCAACAATAGATGCCGATGTGAAAAGATAGTTATTATTCCTAAGAACATAATGACACGCACAAGTAGTATCCGAGGATTAATTCTGTCTGGCAAGGAAGGATGAAAGTTACACACACACACACGCACGCACGCACGCACGCACGCACGCACGCACGCACGCGCGTGCGCGCGCACACACACACACACCCCACACAACACACACACACACACACACACACACACCACTTATATCAAGGACTTGTACGTATAAAAACACGTCTAGTTTCCCCAAGTTTTTTGTGGGTTTTTTTTTTTTTTTTTTTTGGGGGGGGGGGCGCTGGTGGGTGTGGAAGGGATGACTCTTACAAAGACAGTCTTCACACTGAAGAAAGGCCACAGGCTGCCTGTAGCAGTCGCACTGCTTCAGCAATGGCCTGTAGAGGATTAGTGGGGGAGGGAGGCACCGTGGCGGGAACAGCGGTGCCGTAAGTGGGCAGTGGTTGGGGACCCGTGCTCTGCGCGTTGGCGTTAGTCACTGAAGTACTGACAGGGCCGGCCATCGGAATCTGAGAAGCTGGGGTTCTCAACAGGGGGGCTGGCCTGTGTTTTTACTGCTTCGGCGCGACCGCTGAAGTGTAGCGCTGGATGGTTGAGTAGCGCTGGCCGGAACATGGGGCTGATGGTGTGTTGGCGTGTGTGTTGTATTGACATCTGTGGCTTGCAGCAGGGCGGAGTCGTGCGTAGACGAGGCACTAACACAGTATTTGATGTTCCATGCTAGTTTTAGCAAACCTTTGTGGCTGATGGCTAGGGGAGATTTGTACATGTCTTTCCTGGGGGCACCACTCCTAGCAAGAAAGGAATCTTTGTTGTCTACAAATATGCAGACCAGTTCCCTGCATACTGTCTGAAGCTTTAGGTTGGATTGAACAATGGCTGATTCATTAAATGTTACCTCATGCGGGGATGATGGACGAGGCCACGACTGTTGCTCTGGGGAAGGTCGTTTTGACATGAGTAAAGGAGAGCCCTCCATTGGTGTGTTGTAATCTCTCCTCCTTTACAGTCGTTGATTCCTACATGCAAAATAAACTCTAAACCATATGGGCATTGGATGGACGGGATTCAAGCCAGTGTTTTATGTCAGAGACCCTGAGACCGGACACACTGATTTTCTGAACTGATTTGAAGCTACCTGTGTTCATTTTGTGTGCATCCATGTTATGTATTGTGGAATCTCCTATAATCAAACAGTCCGTCTGTTCTTCCAATGATGTTTGTTGGAGGCAATGGGGTGGGCTGGGAGTAGCTGTTTGTCTTTTGGAGACATGGACAGGAAGGACTGATGATCAGGTGATGATGGTGATGGATCAAAACGATTTCTAACTGGGATGGAGTAGACAGGAGCACTGTCTAACTTGAGAGGGGCGGGACTGGCATGGAGGACTGGTGTCAGCTATGTCAGAGGAAGGGAGGTGGGAATGGGTGGAAGAGAGGCTGGGTGCAGAGAGTGTTTTTACTTGGACGGAGGTGGGACTGGGTTGACTGGAGGTGGGACTGGGTTGACCGCTGGGTGGTTGGGCAGGGGTGGAGGGCTGGTGGGTCTTAGACAGTCAGGTGATCTGTGCATTTTGTGATGTTGTCGTCGCTTGATGCAGGCTGGTCCTCTTCAAGGCAGTGGAAAAAAGAACAGGGGCAGTGGACATAGCAGGTTCACAAGCAGGTTTCAATGGGGGGGTACTCATGAGAACTGGTGGCAAGCCGCTTCTTTGAGATCTGTAATAATTCTTTTATGCTCGCCAACATCTGATTTCAATTTGTGATTTTCATTTTCTAAATGTTTTAACTTTAGTAGATAGTGATTTGCATAGATCTTCAAGGGACTCTAATTTCTCTTTGGCAAAGCTTTTGAGTTCATTTTTTATCTGTTCTTTTAAATCTAGAATATGGCTTTGGACAATATTTTCTGCATTTGACAAATGGTGTGCGTTGTAGTCCACATTCTCTTGTAGGGTTTGCAGTGTCCTGGTGATCTTTGGTGATGTGGTCCCTTTGACAGGGTGGCGAATGAATCTGTTTGACGACCTTCGTCGATGGGCTCGTTTGACACTGAGCTGGGCTATGTCTGGTTGTAGGTTTTGCCGGTTTTTTGACATTTGTGTGGTGATCTAGTTTGATGGACTCCTCTTCGGATGTTCTGGGCATTGGACTGTCTTCCAGATCAGGGAAGGGTAGAGCTAGGATCCTTTCGTGAAAAGGTTTGTCAATGTCAGCTGCTAAATCACTGGCTGAAAGATGACCTACTCTTGGGCTAATTTTGGTCAATTTCGTCTACACCAAACGTAGGACAGCCGGCACCTTGCAATAGCACTGTTCCCTCAACATCTTCCCCACTCTTAACATAGAGTGTGATAACGATTATCTGACGCCCCTGAACTAATAATCTTATAACAGTTTGGCAAGTTAGATGGTAGTGGGGAGCACAAGTTAATTGGAGAAGTCTCCCCTGATGTTGATGGCACATTCGTCAAAGTCCCTTGACTCTACGTTCACTGAGAATCCACTGGGTAGATTGTCAGGGTGGTATCTGTGTAGGAGGCATTGCCTCCATGTGGCCATGTTCACGTCTGCTACAGTGGAATTTTTTTTGTAGTGGGTCAGCTGTGTCACAGAGTATGCCAGAATGAGGGGTGTCCTTGGATACTGTTGCAGGCCCGTGAAGTCGGAGCCTGCAGTGGGCGTGTCGCACATGGTTGTTTACATGGTTATACGACACTAGAAGATAATGTTGCTTATAGCCCAGCCGACCGCAAAGGGCCACATCAGGGCTGTATACGACACTAGAAACAAAAACACAATAATACAGAGTATCACTCAGTCAGTCTCTTCACGCCATGCGGCAGCACAGTCTTGCCGGGCAGCTACATAGTACAAAGCATTTCCAGCTGTGCGCTGGCCTCCTTCCTACCTTCTGCGCGTTACATGCTGTTGGCTTGCTGGCTCGCGCTGCGTGGTCAGTGACGGCAGATAAAGAGGGAACCACACACAATCACAAACCACTGCGAGTGTGGCATAGCAGTCAACACCAGGGGAGAGGTGGCAGCTCTCCTTTGAAGGATGCTGACGTGAGAGGTCAGCGTCATTGGGCGGCACAGTCAACCTTCCAGCCATGTGGGTGACGACGGGTCTAGCCTGTGTCGCCGGGGGACGGCTCCTGGAGGTGTGGGGCGATTGACGAAGGAGCGCTGCCTGACTGCGACTACCGTGGCCCTGGAATACCGTGCTGTTTTGTGGGGAGGCAGACATGGGGGCACTCCTTACGGGGTTGGGCTGAAAAATTGCCCTCTCGGCCGCAGTCAGCGAGTGCCCGCCAAGTTTTAGGGACTCGTGCAGCGCTCCAGCGACTTTCGTCCTGCTCCCTCCTTGAGGCGGCCTCACGCGGCACAGGACCATTACATCGCCACCCGAGCATGAAGAAGGCCGCCCGGTGGTCCTGAAGACAGCCTGATGTTTGGGGGACAGCAGGCAACATACACCGACGCCTACCGTCGGTCGACCAAGATCCTGAAACTGAACCAACGTTCAAGACCAACTCCACCAGACTTGAACCACTTTCAAGAAGATAATGACCAGAATTGAGCCAATGTTCAAGAGGAACACGAGCTCTGCGAGACAAATGCGACGACCCTCACTGAAACTACCCACCACTGCCAGGCGACAACAGTTGCCACAAATATGCAGACCTTTGTCTGCATGAACCTTGTCCTTAAGGGCCTCAGGCCAATAGGACGTTAATCTCACCATCAAAGCAAAAGCAATCACAAACAAATAGACTAGAATATTTCACATTGTGCGCTCAGTAGAAGCACCACGCTTTCAGAGGTGTAAGTACTGAACTAAAAGAATCATTGCGTGTAAAAATTTAAGCACTGAGAGAGAGAGTGAGAGAGAGAGAGAGAGAGAGAGGAGTGATACTGAATATCATGCAAGTCATTTATGTAATATGTCTATAAAAAGTGAACTGACATTTGTTTTGTCTTGATAAACATGCTTCAGTCAATTTGCTGTCATTATTCTTAGTTGTGGTGTTCCAAGTTTATTGCAAACAAAATCGGACATTATGTGTAAACTGTAGGCCAATTTTTCATCCCCATGTTCAGAAGAGATATACCTGTATATAAAAGAAAATGTTTCACAAACATACGGAGGTAAAAAAGAAGAGAAAATTCGTTGCAGCTTTCATAATGAAAGTGCCGAGCTTTATTTAGTGTCAGCGATTGACAGATAAAAAATGATGCAGAGACATTAGGCCTATATCTGAAGGTGAGTAAAACAACACGGTGTAGTTCTCATGTTACAGGAAGAAAGATATGAGGAAAGCGCAAAGCAGAGGCGCTTAACTTCCTCACGTTATGCCCTGAGTCTCCATGCTAAACTTAGGTAAGCTTACTTACTTTCACAGTTAGAAACACCGACAATTACTGTGCGTACGTGCGCCGTCGGCAGCTCGAACAACGGCGGTTGTACTTTTCAAATGTCAGCTGTTCTAGTTCATGTTCAGACGCAACAGCGTTTGTTCGTTGTTTACGCCCTCGGGTTTATGGGTACTTGAGTACCAAAACTTCCTCAAGTCTAAAAGCAAGTTGACATGTTAACTTCAACAAAATTGTATGCACTTATGGTTGCACACATTTTATGAATAACGCACAGAAAACTGTCATGGATGTGACTCACTTTGTTAATGTTCCATATTCTGCATGTGTTCACGCACGTAAGCCCACAGCCAATATCCACAAATACAGACCTTTCCCGCACGTAATGGCAAATTCAACAGGGGGGAGAAACACTTTCCGTCTGGCAGCGATTGTACTTAGACTCAACAGTGTTGTTGTTTACGCTATAGGATTTATGGGTGCTTTAGACCTAAACTCCATGGCGCTAATGATCAAGTTGACCTTTCTTACTTTTCTGTCCTGTTTCTCTTACACAGATAATGCATGCTAACTAGCGACATACAGACTCTGTATATTGTTCTTGGATGTGCCAAACGTGAACACAAATACAGACAGATAGATATTGACATGAAGACGCAGACACATACGCACATAAGCTTGTAACAGACACACACAAGCACACATACCTAGGCGCACGCGCTCACGCGCGCGCGCACGCACACATACACACACACACGCGCGCGCACGCGTGCGCCTGTGTGCGCGACCGGCACGCACACACAAACATACTGAACTGACCTGCATATGATTCCATGCATGAACACATACCCCCCCCCCCCACCCCCCTCTCCTCCAGCACACAGACACAGACACACAGACACACACACACACACACACACACTTTTCACACACACACACACCACACACACACACACACACACACACACAACACACGCACACACACACACACACACACACACACACACACAGACACACACTGTCAGGCTTTTTTTTTTTAACAGAGGCAGACAGACAGACAGACAGACAGACAGACACAGACAGAGAGAGAGGAGAAACAGACAGACCGGGATAAAGCGGAGAAAAAGAGGGTAGTGGTGATCACAACTGGGGCAAGCTTTGCTGGATATTGCGCCGGTTTGCGCGACAGGTCAGACTGAGGTGATCTGCAGTTTTGTGCCGTCTGTTTATGTTCACAGATAGCGTAGTTTGTGTGTCAGCGACTAATAGTTTGTGTGTCAGTGTCTGTCACTGATAGCGTAGTTTGTGTGTCAGTGTCTGTCACTGATGGCGTACTTTGTGTGTCAGTGGCTGTCACTGATGGCGTAGTTTGTGTGTCAGTGTCTGTCACTGATAGCGTAGTTTGTGTGTCGGTGTCTGTGACTGATGGCGTAGTTTGTGTGTCAGTGTCTGTCACTTTATAGCGTAGTTTGTGTGTCAGTGTCTGTCATTGATAGTGTAGTGTGTGCGTCAGAGTCTGTCACTGATAGCGTAGTTTGTGTGTCGGTGTCTCTCGCTGATAGCGTAGTTTGTGTGTCAGTGTCTCTCACTGATAGCGTAGTTTGTGTGTCAGTGACTGTCACTGATGGCGTAGTTTGTGTGTCAGTGACTGTCACTGATGGCGTAGTTTGTGTGTCAGTGTCTCTCACTGATAGCGTAGTTTGTGTGTCAGCGTCCCTCACTGATAGCGTAGTTTGTGTGTCAGAGTCTGTCACTGATCGCGTAGTTTGTGTGTCAGTGTCTGTCACTGATAGCGTAGTTTGTGTGTCAGTGTCTCTCAGTGATAGCGTAGTTTGTGTGTCAGTTACCGTCACTGATGGCGTAGTTTGTGTGTCAGTGTCTGTCACTGATGGCGTAGTTTGTGTGTCCATGACTGCCACTGACAGTGTAGTTTGTGTGTCAGTGTCTGTCATTGATAGCGTTATAGTTTGTGTCAGTGACTGCCACTGATAGCGTAGTTTATAGGTCAGTTAGTTTTGCATGCCTCTGTCTGTCATTGAAAGGACAGTTTGCGTGTAACTGAAAGAGTTTGTTCGTTTGTTAATGTCTGTCTGTCTGTCTGTCATTGGGTGGATTGTGCGTCAAACTATATCGTGGAAAATGTAGCTCATGTATCAGTGTTTGTCACTGAAGGTGTAAGTTGAGTACCAGAGACCGACTGGGATCATGATGTACAAAGAACAGCAAGGACCAGACTACCACTGGGATGCATGATGAAAGGCATAAA